>JAGFNQ010009618.1:0-108972 GCA_024364735.1 Boesenbergia rotunda
AGGATTCTAGTTACTCTCATGTTTCTGAGAGATTCATACTCTGAACATGTGATGCTCTGGCCAGAGGCTTCGAGTAACAATCCGATGATAGGCCTTGGGTATACATCTCCTCGCAAGGAGTGGTGAATCTTTTGTAGGCTATTCAAACATCTTCGGGCACTTCGGCTTATACCCAACCATCCTGGGTCCACACCTCCTTAGAGATGCTTGCTTAAGATGTCAAAGTATAAGTCTCCATGACCAAGATGACTTGAACACCGCAAGTCAAAGGAACATCGCACTTAAGCTACAGTAAGAACTTCATTGACATTTCTATATGTAGATTACCATATGAAGTTTTACAGCCAGTCACTCTAATGAACTAGTTCCCTTAACTAGCATTCATGTTTATCTCCGGACATCCCAATGTCACCAGCCAGTGAGAATCTGCTGATTAGAGAATAACCCATGCTAGTCTCAACAGAATTGATAGTGTCCGTATTTATCAATTCATCGATTAGGGACAATTTCAATACTTCACAATTGCACATGTAGAGATAATCACTAGTTGTGAATTCATCACAAATTCTCTCATGCTGTGAATTATATTGCGGACATTCAGTAAATGAGTTTAAGATCTCAATCAAATACACAAACATGTATACTCAAATAGTGAATATTCATTTATTAAAATAAATGATTACATTCATAAGGCGATTGCCTTAGGACACTTCTCTTACAATACTAACAAACTCCCACTTGGCCTAATGCCAATCACTACGGTATCCAATACCACAGGCTCTAACGTGACCCTCAATCTTGCTTTGAGGCAAGGCCTTAGTTAAAGAATCTGCTAAATTCCTTTCAGTGGGAATTTTCTCAATTTGTATATCATTCCTACTTATAATCTCTCTGATCAGATGATAGCGGCGAAGAACATGTTTGGATCGTTGATGAGACCTTGGTTCCTTTGCTTGTGCAATAGCTCCATTGTTGTCGCAGTAAACCGGCACTGCTTCATCAATGGTTGGAACCACACCAAGTTCTGAGACAAACTTCTTGATCCAGACTGCTTCCTTTGCTGCTTCCGAAGCTGCAATATATTCCGCTTCCGTGGTAGAATCCGCTACGGTGTCTTGTTTGGAACTCTTCCAACTTATTGCGCCTCCATTCAAAATAAATATGTATCCGGACTGAGATTTGGAGTCATCCTTATCTGTCTGGAAACTGACATCTGTATACCCACGTATTACCATATCACCTTCTCCATATATTAGGAACACATCCTTAGTTCTTCTTAAGTACTTAAGGATTGTCTTGACAGCCGCCCAATGATCCATTCCTGGATCAGACTGGTATCTGCTTGTGACGCTCAGAGCATACGATACATCGGGCCTAGTACATAACATAGCATACATGATAGATCCTATCGCGGATGCATAAGGAATCTTATTCATGCAAATCCTCTCGTCTTCTGTGCGCGGACACATAGACTTTGAAAGGTTGATCCCATGCCTGATGGGAAGGTAACCTTTCTTGGATTCCGACATGCTAAACCTTTTAGCACTCGATCTATATATGTAGACTGCGAAAGACCAAGCAATCTTTTTGATCTATCTCTATAGATTCTAATCCCAAGGATATAGTTTGCTTCTCCCAGGTCTTTCATGGAGAAAGTTTTGGACAACCAAATTTTAACTGACTGTAAGACTGATATATCGTTTTCTATAAGTAATATGTCATCGACATATAATACTAGGAATACGACTGCACTCCCACTAACCTTCTTGTACACACAAGGTTCGTCAGGATTTTGTGAGAAATCAAACTCTTTGATCGTCTCATCAAAACGGATGTTCCAGCTCCTGGATGCTTGCTTCAGTCCATATATGGATCGTCGAAGCTTGCATATTTTAGTTTTATCAACCGACGTGAAACCTTCAGGTTGTATCATGTATACATCCTCAAGCAGGTTTCCATTAAGGAAAGCTGTTTTCACATCCATTTGCCATATCTCATAATCATAATAAGCTGCTATGGCCAGGAGCATCCGAATGGATTTAAGCATAGCTACTGGCGAATAGGTTTCGTCATAATCAATTCCTTGTTTCTGACGATATCCTTTTGCCACTAATCTAGCCTTAAAGGTAACAACATTACCTTCCATGTCGGTTTTCTTCTTGAAAACCCACTTGCACCCTATGGGCTTAATCCCTTCAGGTGGGTTAACCAAGTCCCATACTTGATTTTCGTACATGGAATCCATTTCCGACTTCATGGCTTCAAGCCATTTGTCCCTTTCTGAACTTTTCAGAACATCATCATAACTGATAGGTTCGTCATTGCTAATGAGTAACACGTCGTTCGATTCACTTACGAGAAATCTGTATCTCTCTGGAATATTGCGTGTCCTATCAGATCTACGAAGTAGTGGTGTTGCTTTAGGTTCAACTGATAGCTCATCATTATGAGTTATTGGTTGTGGGTCTAGACTAGGTGTCTCAGTAATGTCTATTGGAGTTTCTTGAACTTCTTCAAGTTCAATACTACTCCCACTGTCTTCTTGTAAAAGAAATTCTTTTTTCCAGAAATACAGCATGCCTTGAAACAAACACCTTTTGTTCCAAGGGATGATAGAATTGGTAACCCTTTGTTTCCTTAGGGTATCCAATAAATAGACATTTATCAGACTTAGCATCCAATTTGTCTGATACAGTCCGCTTCACATAAGCAGGACAACCCCATATCTTAAGGTGAGTTAAGTGAGGTTTCTTACTATTTCACGTCTCATATGGAGTAGTAGAGACTACCTTGGTCGGGACTCTGTTTAGCAAGTAAACAGCTGTCTTAAGCGCATAGCCCCAAAACTTCTATTTTTCGAATTGTGTAGGTTATGATTGAGGGGGAGCATCTATCAGCTTGGTTCATTGATAGTGGATGCTCCAAACACATGACCGGGGATAGATCATTGTTTACCACACTTCACAAGAAAAGTAGAGGTAATGTATCATTTGGTAACAATGGTAGTCTTAAGGTCATAGAGATAGGAGACATTCAAATATCCGAATGTCTTAGAATTTCAAATGTCCTTCTAGTCAAGGGGATGAAATTTAATCTCCTAAGTGTGAGTCAATTGTGTGACACGGGTTACACAATTGACTTCCAACCAAGTCAATGTCTAGTTAGACACAATGACACCTTGGACACAGTACTAGTAGGAACAAGAGTAGACAATATTTATCAAGTTTCATTTAAAAGTGCTACTAATGTTTCTGCTAAGTGTTTCATGTCAAAAGAAGAAGAGTCCACCCTTTGGCACCGGAGGCTAGCTCATGTGAACATGAAGAACATCCGGAAGTTGACCAACAAGGGATTAGTCCGTGGCTTACCGAGCATCAAGTATGAAAAAGATAAACTTTGTGATGCATGTCAAATGGGTAAGCAAACAAAATCTGCCCATAAAGGTAAGAGCGCTGTAAGTACTTCCAATGCATTAGATTTACTTCATATGGATCTATTTGATTGTAGTACCATCATATCTTTGAATGGAAGTAGATATTGCTTTGTGATCATTGATGATTTCACTAGATATACATGGACTTACTTTTTAAAATATAAGTACCAAACCTTAGATATTTTCATTTCTTTTTGTAGAAGAGTTGAAAATGAAAAATCATCAACCATTAAGACAATTAGAAGTGATCATGGAGGTGAATTTCAAAATCAAAGGTTTTTAGAATTTTGTCAAGATAGAGGTTATAAGCATGAGTTCTCTACTCCTAGAACACCACAACAAAATGGTGTTGTAGAGAGGAAGAACCGTGTACTTCAAGAGGCTGCACGAAGCATGCTTAATGAGTACTCACTCCTGAGTTTCTTATGGGCTGAAGCTGTAAATACGGCTTGCTATGTGCAAAACAGAGTCCTCATTCATAGGTTTCTAGGAAAGACTCCCCATGAACTTTGGTTTGGGAAACCACCTACGGTTAAACACCTTAGGGTGTTTGGTTGTAAGGTGTTCATCCTAAACACCAAGGACCATCTTGAAAAGTTCACGGCAAAGGCTGATGAAGGGATACTAGTCGGGTACTCCCTCGTTAGCAAAGCCTATCGAGTCCTCAACAAGAAGTCTAGATTAGTTGAAGAGTCTTCTGATGTGGTCTTTGAAGAAATTCCAAAGTCAAGTGACCAATCAGAAAATGTAGAAGGAGTTTAACTCGAACTTAGGAGACTAAGTTTGAATGAAACTCCAAGTGTTGTTAATGGTGATGAGTCTGATGACGGTGAACCTAGACAACCCATTGATCAGCCGGATCCTGAGGCTGAACTTGTGTCTGGTGAACCCGTTCAAGAAGCACCACCAACTCCTAGGCAAACTAGATTAGCCTCTAGTCATCCCCAAGACCAGATTGTTGGAGACATCCATCAGGGGGTTAGAACTAGATCATTCTTCCGGAATGAGGCTAATGAAGTTGCCCTAATTTCCGAAATTGAACTTAGGAAAATTGATGAAGCATTAAATGATCCCGATTGGATCATTGCAATGCAAGATGAACTAGGTCAATTTGAGAGGAGTCAAGTTTGGGACTTAGTCCCTAGACCCAAGAAGACCTCCATTATTGGAACCAAATGGGTCTTCAAGAACAAATTGAACCATAAGGGAGAAATCATTAGAAACAAGACACGTTTAGTAGCCAAGGGCTATAGTCAAGTTGAAGGCCTTGATTATGATGAGACCTATGCTCCCGTGGCACGATTAGAGTCCATTCGATTGATGCTTGCATTTGCAGCACATCGTGGCTTCAAATTATATCAAATGGACGTCAAATCGGCCTTTCTAAATGGTCTGATTAAAGAAGAAGTCTATGTTGAACAACCACCGGGGTTTGAGAGTACCGAATTTCCAAACCACGTGTTCAAGCTCAAAAAGGCACTTTATGGCCTTAAACAAGCACCCCGAGCTTGGTATGAGCGGTTGTCGACATTCCTAATTGAGAAGGGCTTCATTCGAGGCCAAATAGACCCTACACTATTTCTACGGAGAGATGGTGACAATATATTTGTAGCCCAAGTATATGTCGATGACATAATTTGTGGCTCAAATAATAAGGGCTATTTAAATGAGTTCATTGGACACATGGAGAGTGAATTTGAGATGAGTCTAGTGGGAGAGTTGACTTTCTTCCTTGGACTTGAAATCAGCAAACTCACGATGGTATCCATGTGCACCAATCGAAGTATACACAAGAAATGCTTCGAAAATTCAATATCAGTGATTCAAAAGAGGTAACCACTCCCATGACCACAAACACAAGATTAGATAATGACGAGAGTGGTAAACCCGTTGATTTAACTCAATATCGAAGTATGATAGGTAGTTTGCTATACCTAACAGCTAGTCGACCGGATATTCTATTTGCAGTGGGTATGTGCGCTAGGTATCAAGTTTGTGCCAAGGAATCTCATTTAATTGCTGTTAAGCGAATTTTAAGATATCTCAAGGGCACAATTGGTGTAGGTCTTTGGTACCCCCGTACCGAATCTTTTGATTTGATTGGCTATACGGATTCCGACTACGCTGGATGTAAGTTGGACCGGAAGAGCACAAGTGGGGGTTGCCAATTCTTAGGCCCGTCCTTAGTAAGTTGGTCAAGTCGGAAACAACATTGCGTTGCTCTCTCCACGACTGAGGCAGAATATATCGCCATGGGAGAGAGTGTATCACAATTGTTGTGGATGATACATACTTTAGAGGACTATGTATTAAGTTACAAGGGTGTGCAAGTATTATGTGATAACATTAGCACAATAAATCTAACCAAAAATCCAGTCCATCACTCTAGGACCAAACACATTGAAGTAAGACACCACTTCATTAGGGATCATGTAGCCAGGGGAGATATTGTACTCTCACATGTAGAGTCCAAATCAAATCTAGCCGACATTTTCACTAAACCACTTTCCGAAAATGAGTTTAGTTTCCTAAGACGGGAGTTGGGAATGTGTCGCGCTTCATGATTTTCAAATTGTAATCAAACCCTTCATGATTATTTCGAAATTGTTGGGAAACAATTTGGGTAACTTTGGGGACATCTCACACAAACTATAAGGTTTACCAAAACATTTTTGTTTGCTAGAAATGGGGTGAGATGTTAGGATCAACTCAATTTCTCAAAATGTCAATGCATCCCTTGAGAAGTTAAGTTGACGAGATAATAATCACGGTGGTGACCAAGTATGGGGAAAACCTATGCATAACATATGTGTATTTGGCTCCATGATCATACTTGGACATTCCAATCAAGGCAACTTGATTGGAAACTTGGATTTGGAACCAAAACTTGATTGAATTTGCTTGAATGATTGTTGATTGAGTTTGACTCCATGTAGATGGATCAAAGTGATTTTGAACTTATAAGGACCTTTGATCCTTGTTCAGGGATCAAGTTTAGTCATGAGATCTTGTCTAAGTTCGATAAACTTCACCAGATTTCCTTGGAAAGCTTCAGAAATTCTGAAACTGAACATTTCAGTTCGTATCAGGGAATATCAGGAACGCTGATCGGTCACCGGACCGATCAGGCATAGGGCTGATCGGACCCCGGACCGATCTAGCTCCTTCCTGTGGTGATCGGTCCATAGATCGATCAGTGAGGCAAGCCGTGACCTTCCAAAAATTTTGACTAAGTATACTGAGCTAGCATGGATCGGTCCCCAGACCATCTGGCACCCTGCTGAGACCGGTCCACAGACCGATCAGGGGGTTCACAGTAAGCCGACCGAGCCTACTGATCTCTCCTGATCGTTCAGCCGAATGATCAGGAGCGCGCCTGATCGGTCACCCGACCGATCAGGCCCGGGTCAGTCCGATCAGGCTGTAGCCTGATCGGTCTGGGCGCGATCAGATCGAATGGTGATCCATTCGGGTGTATTAAAATCTGGTTGGTGGACCGATCCACCAATCGATTAACTCCTCCCAAAACCCTTCACTCTTGAACCCTAGCGCCGAAACCTCCCATTCTCGCCACCTTGCTTCGTGCGAGAGCTTTCCAGTGCCTTTCTCTTCCTCCTTTCCGTGCGTACGAGTTGGTGCGAAGGTCTCTACGGGCGTCCCTGCTCTCTGCGAATTCACAGTTTGCTCCAATCTTCTGCGTTTCTGTCTTGCGCCGAGGCTTTTCCTGCGCAGGCTTTTTCCCTTCCAACCTTCAAAAACCTCATCAACGGCGCCAAAGTGAGTCTTTGTGGTTTAGTTTTCTTTCCAAATCATTTCCTATATTATATTGTGAAGCTAACCATGTTTTGGCTCTTGTTCTTGCTGTTGTACCGTGACCCTATTGCACTTGCCGTGAACCTTCTTTTCATACTTGATCATATGACCAAATCTATCGTTCATCTTATTTGCTATCTCTGATTGGGTCTTATCTATGATGATCAACTCTTGTATGTGTGATTTAATCTATGTCCATCCTGTTCAAATTGATTAAATCATGTGTATGACCAATTCAAATCTATAGAAAGTCTTCCAAGGGTAAGGAACCTATGGAGGATAGTTCTAAGGGCAAAGGCCCTTCTACTTCTACACCTCCTCCGAGGCCTCCATCTCCCCCGCATCCTAGATTTCAGAACATTCTCTATGCCCTAGAATTTCATTGGCACAACTTCAAACTAATGCCATGTCGGTCAGTGGACCAAACTTTTGTTTATGAACATTGTCCTACGGTGAGAGGAATCATTGAGTACTATGAGCTTCAAAACATCCTTTTCTTAGAAAGGCCAATCAATGTTGATTTGGTCTCTGAATTCTACAATAATCTGGCCAATGGGGAGGGCACGGGGTGGCGGACCCGTGTCGCCGGTGTCGATCTTGATTTTACCTTATCAGCCTTCACTGTGTTTCTAGGTTGCCATCGCTCCAATAATGACTTTTCGCTCTATCCCTATCTTCCTGACCCTCTTCCTGTCCCCTTTATTGGAGTCACTCTTGACTCCATCTATGAGCATTTTCTAGGCCACCCCAGGCCACGGGGTTCTGGTGCGCACACCCGTACGTTTCCCACGCTTCCTGCTCTCCATCTATCTCCCATTGATTATGTTCTGTTTAAGATTATCACAAATTGTCTTCTTCCAACTACGTCAAAGCATCTTGATGAGATCCATCCATTCCACTGCCTGATGCTTTACGGGATGCATCTGCAGTTAGATTTTGACATAGCACTGCCCATTTATTTCTCCATCATTGTTCATGGTCTGAGGTATGGCCAGACGATCTATATGCCATTCAGCCATATCATCACTGCCTGGCTGCAGTCCGTTGGGATCGATGTTTCACAGGGTCATACTGTACCTATGGTGCAACAGGACTGCCGACTTGATCATCGCATGCTGGCCCAGTCTGGTATTGTTGTCGGATCACGAGGGTTGCGTTGGAAGAATCAGAGACACATGGGGGAGTTTCCAGGAGCAGCCCATTCCCAGGAGCAGCCCGCTGATATAGATGATTATGATGAGTGGGCTCCTGACCTCCGATGGCAGATTGCGGAGTTAGAGCAGATGCTGCATCACGAATTGCATATCTCTGAGCTCTGGCGACAGGAGGTCCGCTCAGAGTTTCAGACTTTTGATCGCCGTCTCGATGCTTTAGCCTCTGATGTCTCTGAGATGCACTCCTTCCAGGAAAGATGGTATGAAGAATGGTATCATCATATATTTCCTGATGGTGCATCTCCCAGTGGCCCTTCACTAGGAGATATCATCTACATTGATGATTCGGACGATGATCCAGCTGACGATTGACCACTCTATGTTCATGTTTGATGTTTTTGACGGATGTGTACATCCTGACTTTTGTCTGTTCTATCTTGCTTAGGATGTTGCTTGCTTCCGTGATTACTGTTTGTTGATGCTATGATGACTACTATTTGGATTCGTGCTATATTGCCATGATTATGTTTTTATCTCATGATAGTATGCCTATTGTTGATGCCATGTTGTTTATATGACTATATTCTGCATGTTTGCCACATTGCCATGTTCATGTTATAATGCCATGTCTACTTGATATATATGACTGTTCTGGCTTGCTTTGTGAGTTGTTACTTCATGTTCGTATGATGCATGTGATTGCTATACCTTGCTCTATATTTTTCACATGTGGTCATATGGTTATCCAAAAAATCATTCCTATCCTTGTTGATTTGGGATACCCCTAGGGTTGAGGGGGAGTATGGTTAAAACTTAACAGCCCGTCTAGACCCTTTTCGTGTTCGACAAAGGGGGAGAGTGTGGATTGTTTAAGTTTAGAATGATCATGTTGTAGGGGGAGGATCTGGATTCCCCTATGATTCTAAAGTTGAGCTATTGATTGAGAATCCCTAAACTTAAAATCGGATTGTCAAACAACAAAAAGGGGGAGATTGTTGATGCAGTCTGACCCTGATTATTGTTTTGGTGTTGACACCGATTTTAGTTTAGGTGGATGATTATGATGATTATGATTAAGTCCTGGTCGGGGATCAGGCATGGTATGGAAAATCCTAGTCTGGGAGGCTAGGTGTTGGAAAATCCTAACCTGGAGGGTTAGGTGTTAGAAAATCCTAACCTGGAGGGTTAGGTGTTGGAAAATCCTAGTCTGGGAGGCTAGGTGTTGGAAAATCCTAACCTGGAGGGTTAGGTGTTGGAAAATCCTAACCTGGAGGGTTAGGTGTTGGAAAATCCTAGTCTGGGAGGCTAGATGTTGGAAAAGTCCTAATTTGGAAGGGCTGGGTGAAAAGTCCTAGCTTGGAGGGCTAGGTGAAAAGTCCTAACTTGGAGGGTTAGGTGCAAATTCCCATCCTGGAGAATTAGGAGAAAAAGTCCTGGCTTGGAGGGTCAGGTGCCTAGCTTGGAGGGCTAGGTTGGATGATGTTCTAACTCGGAAGGGTTGGGTGAAAAGTCCTAGCTTGGAGGGCTAGGTGAAAAGTCCTAACTTGGAGGGTTAGGTACAAATTCCCAACTTGGAGGGTTAGATGGAAAAATCCTTAGCTTGGAGGGCTAGGTTTGAGTCCCTGGATCGGTTTGGTGACCGATCAGGGACATTGGCACGCTGCTCCTTTGTGGATCGGTCTGGTGACCGATCCAGCGATGTCTGATCGGAATGGTGACCGATCAGGGAGCACACAGTGAGGTTGGGAACCTACTGTGGGGCTCCTGATCGGACCGGTGACCGATCAGGGAGCAGGCTGCTTCCTCACTGCCTTGCTCCTGATCGGTCTGGTGACCGATCAGGGAGCGGACGGTGAGTGAGTTCCCTTGCTGATCAAAGTCCTGGGTCGGTCCGGTGATCGATCAGGGATCTTGGATCTGATTAAAAAATCACTGTTCATCTACCCTGATCGGTCTGGGTGACCGATCAGGCTTCATTCTGATCGGTCTGGTGACCGATCAGGCTTCACTCTGATCGGTCGGGTGACCGATTAGGCATGTATAGCCGCGAGAGCTGGGAATCCCAGCGAAGCAGTAGATCGGTCTGGTGACCGACCCACAGGCCCTGGTTCGGTCCGGTGACCGATCACTTTAATTCAAATCGCATTGTCAGACTTGGTCAGAGCGTCTGAACGTATCCGATTTGCTGCCACTTACATCTGATATTTGATTTACTGTGTGATTTGCTGCTCTAACAGTCTGATTAAGCTGCAGGTGACAGGGGAGGATTCAAACACTCAAGGAGAGGTCAAAGGAGGCTTTCCTTGGAGCAGGTTTGTCCGATTCTCCGTTTCAGGTTGCAACGACCGAGCTGCAGACTGGAGCCGGGACTGGGGCTTGGCTGAGGGGATCTCAGGAAGACCAGAGAGGGCTCAGTGGTAGCTGGCGTTGGCAGCGTGGTAGCTGGAGGCTACGGAGGATGTTGTCACCTGGTGCTGTGTGGAGAATCAAAAGCGCGGAAGTTGGCTTCGTGGAAGCAGGGTTTTTGAGTTTTCGAATACTGTCTTGCTGCTGCGCCTTGAGTTCTCCACAATACGCTTGCTGTGTTCTTGAAGCTTCATCACTTTGAGCAAGCTACTGATTTTGTGAAGCAACCAACTCTTACGTAAGTGCTGGGAGGAAAGAGCAAGGAGCTTGGAGTCCGACAGTGGGAAGACACGAAGAGGGGTTCTTGCGTGAGATCGCCACTGGGTGGAGCTCAGGGAAGCTTGCTGTGTTCTTGTCCTTGCTGAGTGCTTGAGTAAGATCCTTCCTGTTGTTTCATTGAGCTTAAACATTTATCTGTTATTGAAACGCTGTGGAGAGGTTTCTCCACCGAGAAGGAGGTTGCGTTATATCCGGTGAACACCGGGGCTTGATCTGCCGACGATCAAGGGATCGCCCACCTTAAGGGCACGCCAAGGAGTAGGGGCAAGTTATCCCCGAACCTTGTAAACCCTCTTGTTAGCGATCTTGGTAGCTGTCTTTGTTTGTCTTCATTTTTGTTTTAGTTTACTGCACTGCTCGTTTCATTTTGCTTCTTCCGCTGTGCTACTGATAAGTTGAGTGCAGATAACTGGTTAAGTGCCAAGAAAAAGAGATTGGCTATATTCACCCCCCCTCTCTAGCCATCCGTTTCCAACAGGTATAAGCATCCATATGCTCATGCTGCTTTTGCAGCTCAGGTACCATAGCGGCTAACATGATGCAACTCGCAAGTTCAGAATCGGTCACATGTTTCTGATAGGCCACTAACTGGTCTGGAGTTGCATTTTCGGGAGGACGGTTGGGAAGTTGATCTTCAAGGACATAAGCAAGCTTTCCTGCCTTGAGGAATATCCTCAGGTTTTGAAGCCAGTCCATGAAGTTTGGCCCAGTCAGCTTATTGGTGTCCAAAATGGAACGCAAATTCAGAGAAGACATGATCAAGTGATTATCCTAGAAATACAAATTGAGCTTATGTGAGAAGAATGATAAAGAATGCATCAACATACATTAATTAAATCCTATTTATTTTTCGAATTGAATAACCCTTTTTATCAATTCGGGAGATCGTAGGAACATCTCCAAATAGGTTGATATCCAACCATAGATAAGAACAACCATGGCTGTGGCCATCAAGTTATTCTTAGCTATGAAGGTAGGTAATTATACCGATTACATATCACATATATGTAACTATCACTTTATGCTATCAACTAATTGAATGTTTGCATAAATCATTGGGTTGTTAACTCATTAACAAGTATGCAACAATATACATAGCACCCAACTGCACCTCTCTTTACATCGACCTTGGCTGTGGCACAACAAATCGATGCTCCAAGCTTAAGGCTGACCCATTAATCAAGAAATAGTTTTAATATGGTTGGAGCTCATTCAACCGTTTAGTCAGGCTTGGATGTGTCCAACAACCAAAACTAAGGATTGACCTCTGACTCCAACTATATTAATCATAAACTAATTCCATGGTTTGAACATGTTGAGGTTCAAGCCGGGCATGGATGTGTCCATCAACCCAAACGAGAAACAAAACTCCGGTTCTAACCATATTAATGGAAGGTGTTGGCCTTAATATTTTGTAAGGGGTTTTGGGTCTCATCCTTTTCTTTCTAAGCACATTCATGACACATATTTATGTCATGTACTAACGATTTCCTTAATAAAGTATGTATGTGACTTAATTTATCAAGTCTCATTAATTGAATTAGGAATCAGATTTCCTTATTCCAATTTCATAGTTTATTCAAGGAATTGTTTTGGGAAACAATTTCCTAAATTGTCATAATCAATTTCGGAAATAATATGTTTAAGACTTTGATTTCTCTAAATCAAATCTTATTAAATTAAGAGACAGATTCCCTTAATTCAACCACATATTATTTTCATGAAAATCTTATTTAAGGAAATAAACTCTATAGGAAATAATTTTCCTAATTAATTTTGTAGACAACAATATGTAAGAAATCAAATAAGGAAATTATCGTTTGAGAATCACCTCAAAATTTTTTAAGATTTGATCACATATTTTATTTATGGACTAATTAATTACAACAAATTATTTTCTTTGGGTGGCTCCCTGAGGCTCAGATACCCAAAGAAAAGAAATTTGTCGTAAATCTAATTTGGCCCGCTCCCTGAGGCGTAGCCAAAATTAAACTTGACAATTCTTATTCAAAATAGGAAATTAAATTACAACAACTAACTTTAATTTGGGTGGCTCCCCGAGGCACTCCCCAAAGTAAAGAATTTTGTTAATAATTTAAAACCAATTCGAATTTAATTGTCAATTAATGATCCATAAATTTGTCTAGACTTTCTTGAAAGAAAGTGCCCAAAATTGCGAGCTTTCCATAATAGGTTTTCAGAATAATTGTAAGTTTCTGGTATAAAGAAAACTTACATATTTCCAAAATTAGAAAATTTCCAAAATAGAAAATTTCCAAAATTGGAAAGTTTCCAAAAATGGGAAGTTTTCACAATTATCATAAAATTTCAGAAACTAGGATATTTCAAAAGTTTGCAAAGTTTCATGAGGATTTCCAAACTTTGAAATTCCTAAATCTAAAATTTATCATAATTGGAAAGTTTCCATAATTGGAAAATTTTCCAAAATTGAGATCATGACAAAGTTTTTCGCAAAATAATTATATGATTATGTCGAACACTAACCGGCCCTGATACCACTGTTGGGATCGGGTGCATGTTGACGTGGATGCGGGTTCGTAATTTTAAAATTAATTACGTGCAGCGGAAGGTTTAGCATAAATAATTTCTCAAATTATTTAACCACACATCTAAGCATGCAACCTTATGTTGTGTAGACAAGATCATATATTTAAAATTTTGCAGAAAGTAAACTAATTTACTTAATACCTCGCGTAACTCGAAGGAAGGGACGAGATCCAACCGTAAGCGTCCCTTGGAAGCTCCGCCTCTATTCGCGTCCACGCCGAGTTTTCTTCGGGATGACTTCGCAAAGCCACGAGTTTCGTGCCGACAAGAACTACTAGATTCTCCAAAGGCACGACAAGAATACCAAGGGAGAGATGGGAAGACTAACCACCAAACGAAGAACGGAATCAAGATTCCGGGAGGAAGGAATGAGTTGCGCCCACTTCTTCTTCTTCTTCGGCAGCTGCTTGGTGGATGAAGCTCACGGCAACAAAGGGGTCCTCCTTTTAGGGCCGGCGGCACTAGAGGAGGGAGAGGGAGAGAAGGAGAGAGAGAGGGCTTATTTCTAGATCTCTTAGATTAATTTCCAAGCCTTGCCTTGGTTCCTTTATATAGTAGCCTCTCAATCGCCAAGTCTCCTTTTTATGGAATAAATTTTCATAAGAAATTTATCATATAAATTTTTCTATGAATTATTCCATCATGCCAAGTTTTTATCATAATTTAATTTATAATAAAAATAACCATGTCTCCCTTTTTATTATGGAATAAATTTTCACAAGAAATTTATTATATAAATTTTTCTTATCATGGAAAAATCAATTCATAATTGATTTTATAAAATAAAATAAACTATTCAAAGTTTATTTTAATTTCCATGAAAATAATAAACCAAACTTCGGTTTATAAAAAATTTATATATATTATCCATAATTTTATAAAACAAACCACGCTCGGATTATTTTATAATTTGAACCAAACAATTTGGTTCTCCCCTTTTAATGTGGCCGGCCAAACAAAAAGGGTGGGGACCCTCTTTGGCCGGCCAAACCCAAGCCTATACCATACGAATTAAACTCATTTAATTCTTCCAATAAGCCTTCAAAAGACTTAGCCATTTTAAGCTTCCGATGCGTCTCTGAAAAATTCAGATTTGACTTATCTCTCTTGATCAGAAAATCTAATTTTCAACTCGTTTTAAATCCCTCGGATTACTCGTAGTGCGTGTGACTAAATAGGCTTTCGATTTATGTTGGCCGTCTATAATTAACCAATTATAGAACGATCATGAGTGGCACCTAGTAGTACATCATGATCCCCAATTAATCGAAAGATCAACGGTTGACCTCAGAAATAATTCTGAAACCCTTCAGCAGCTATAATGAATCGTGCCCCATTCCCTTCACCATCTTATACCCACTTGGTTCAGGACACGGTCTATGTGTGTCAGTCCCCACTAGGCTGACTACGTCACACCTAGCCCAAGCAATATTTTTCTCATCCTACGGATTCTAGTTACTCTCATGTTTCTGAGAGATTCATACTCTGAACATGTGATGCTCTGGCCAGAGGCTTCGAGTAACAATCCGACGATAGACCTTGGGTATACATCTCCTCGCAAGGAGTGGTGAATCCTTTGTAGGCTGTTCAAACATCTTCGGGCACTTCGGCTTATACCCAACCATCCTGGGTCCACACCTCCTTAGAGATGCTTGCTTAAGATGTCAAAGTATAAGTCTCCATGACCAAGATGACTTGAACACCGTAAGTCAAAGGAACATCGCACTTAAGCTGCAGTAAGAACTTCATTGACATATCTATATGTAGATTACCATATGAAGTTTTACAGCCAGTCACTCCAATGAACTAGTTCCCTTAACTAGCATTCATGTTTATCTCCGGACATCCCAATGTCACCAGCCAGTGAGAATCTGCTGATTAGAGAATAACCCATGCTAATCTCAACAGAATTGATAGTGTCCGTATTTATCAATTCATCGACTAGGGACAATTTCAATACTTCACAATTGCACATGTAGAGATAATCACTAGTTGTGAATTCATCACAAATTCTCTCATGCTGTGAATTGTATTGCGGACATTTAGTAAATGAGTTTAAGATCTCAATCAAATACCCAAACATGTATACTCAAATAGTGAATATTCATTTATTAAAATAAATGATTACATTCATAAGGCGATTGCCTTAGGACACTTCTCTCACAATACTAACATTTTCTACGTCAGTTTTGGTTGTTTTTCTCTCGCAGGATACAACGGTTTCTGGCGCGGGCTGGCAACCGACTGGCGAGGCTGACGACTGACCTGAGGCTCGGCTGAGGAGTGTTCAGTGGAGTTCAGAGGAGGTCAGTGGGTTGGTGGCGGAGGTTACTTCAGACGCCTATGAGCTTCAGACGCTCCTGTGAGCTGCAGAGACGCTGTGAGCTGCAGAGGCTGGTGAGCTGTAGAAGCCAGATGCTTAAAAGAAGACTTGCAAAGTGGAGAAGAGAATCTCTCCAAGACTCGATTATTCAGCTAGCACTTGCATACTCGACTGTTTTGAATCTTCTGCAACGTGAGCACTTAGAAGAGGCGGAGAATTTTGCGAGGCGATCAGCAAGCAAGCAAGCAGACACCGTGAGAAGGAAGAGTTGAGTGATGACTCTTGCCAAGGTTGTGCTGCGTTGTGAGTTGTGCTCGTTCTTCTTCACTTGCTTGTGCTTTGTAAGCCTTCGTGTGTCTCTGTGCTTTATTTTCCATCATTCTGTTGAGACTGCTGTGGAGAGGTTTCTCCACCGAGAAGGAGGTGTTGTTCTATCTGGATTTCCCGGGGCTTGATCTGTCGACGATCAAGGGATCGCCCACCCCACGGGCACGCCAAGGAGTAGGGGCATGTTATCCTTGAACCTTGTAAATCCTCCGTGTTAGCGTCTTTGGGTTGCTGGTAGTTTCTATTTTCTGTTTGTTTTTGTTTTCTGCCTCTATTTGTTGCTTCCGCCGCTAACCTTCAAGTGCAGATAAGTTCAAACTTCAAATTTCTGTGTCTGGCTACATTCACCCCCCCCTCTCTCTAGCCATCCAAACACCAACAGCTTAGTCTAGGAAGTCAGGAAGGGTAAGGAGTACCCGACTTGATTGACCTAGCTAAGTGGATCTAGCCAAAGCTATCTCGCCACATCCTTGACTAGTTAGACCAAAGTTTCTCAAAGAGCAAATTAAAGGCATCATTTCTTTAAAAGGCTTTGTCTAAGGAAAAGGTCATTGTTCCGATATCCAAGAAGGCCCCTGTGCCTTTCCAGGACCTGGAAGCCAATTATTGAAATTTACTTTTAAATTATTACTTGTTAAACTTGAATCTGACTCAAGGTCAAACAATCTATAAATTAAATAGAGAAAAATTAATCAAGCATCTCACAATCACCCATAAAGCTGCTATGCTCATCTGTACTACGACACTTAGAATGGGTGAGATGATAAGGACTAATCAATTGATAAATATTTTCAAAATATTTTAAAAAATCTTTAGAATATTTTCTTAAAAACCTATTTTCAAAATAGTGATTAAACATAATAATATTTTAATGAATTTCATTCGTGATTGTGTGTACTTATAAAAAGATTTCAAAAATTATATATCATTTTCAAAATTGTTTGGCCTACACTTAAACACAAACCCACTAGGTCAACACTAAAGTCCCTTAAGACCTAGGTAGAGGTCATTGTAGTTAACAAGGGTAGCCAGAATGTGTCAGGTTTAGGGGGAGTCAGTGTTTATCGTGTTTTCAAACGTTTCTGTTGAAAAATTATTTTTGAAAAAAATATTCTTTTCAAAAATTATTATCTCTTTCAAAATAATTTTTGCTAGAAAAATTATTTTTACAAAATATTACTTCAAAAATTTATGTCCTTCAAAATGTTTTTCGAAAAATATTGCTTTAAAAATTTATTATGTCTTTCAAAATATTTTTTAAAAAATACTTCTTCAAAAATTATTATATATTTTTTTTCAAAAATGCTCTTCTAAATAATGCTCTTATGATTTGGGTAAACTCTAAAGACATATAGAAAATTTTTCTTATGATCTACAAGGATTCCTAAGATTGTGTTAGACTTAGGGGGAATCCCAATCAAAAGAACAATTCGTCTTTTGATTACTTTAACATTGAAAAAAAATATTATGTAATTCTTTTCATTTGAATTGAACCCTAAGACTCAGAGGAAGTTTAACTTACGGTCAACAAGCTTCCTAGGGTTGTGTCAGATTTAGGGGGAGTTCAAATTAAAAGAACTATTAAAAGTTTCAAAAATACTATAGTTTCAAAAGTTAGAACCAAGACAACTTTGACTATTATTCATGCATACATTTATTGTATTCTTAGACTAACCCTAGTTGCAGGCTGAAAGGAGTTGGCTGCTGCGAACCCAAGTACCTAAAAGGGATCAAGTGCCCGAGAACCCAGGCGCCTGAATGGGATCAAGCACCCGAGAACCCAGGCGCCTGAATGGAATCAGGCGCCCCAGAGTGGTTTTTCAGCAGGTGGCTGGTTGGACGCGCCATGTCATCTCCTAGGCGCCTCATCAACTCGAGCGCCCAAGATCCTGATTTTTATCCCTGCGATGAGTTCGCCGGCTGCATGAGTTTTATCACTTATGAGGCACCTCAATGGCCTCTAGGGTGCCCGAATGCAGTGTATCAAAAGGGGTTTGACCCCTCAGTTCAGGACATCAATTCTTCTATCTGTTTACTCATTCTCTGCGAAGAAAAAGTGTTAAGACGAAGCTCTGCGACCAAGGAGGCTCCTGGAGGAAGTGCGCGACGCTTCGGAGTTCCGAATTGGTCGAGATCGTCAATTCTATTTGGTTTGCTTTTATTTACAAGTTATATTTATTCTTCCTATTTGTGCTTGTATTCAAAACGTAAGATGGGGTTTTCCGCCACCAAAAAACTTTCGGAAAGGAGACCACTAGTGGACGGGCGCTTCTCGTGATTAGGCCTTGGACGTACTGGCCCTGGGGGTTGGGAACCAAGTAAAAAATCTTGCTTGTTATTGTTGTGTGTTTTTCTTATTTAATATTTCGTTGCGTACTAACACTTTGATAGCAAGAATGAACAAACGAACGACGAAGTTCTGACGAAAAGTTTACGAGTCGATATTCACCCCCCTTTATCGACGCCACCGATCCCACAAAATTTATGCTCTTGGAGATAAACATAATCACGAGAATTCATGATTCTCCGTTCTCTTATGGATCGCCTTAAGGACACTTGTGTTTGAGGTGGTTGAGGTACTTGCTCATCAATATTAGGCAAAACTTCAATTTCAGTGGTAGGCTCCTCCAATTGCATTAGAGATGTCATGGGAATATCTTGGTTTACTACACTCACTGGATGTGTAGTATCTATAATGTGCGGTATGGTAACCATACCACTACTGATTGCACTATTAGTGACCATAGGAGGATCGTCAATGCTTTCTACAAAAAATACTTCCCTGATTTCATTACTCCCACTGCCCTCAATGAATTTGGAGTTTCTTGTTTCAAAGAAGGATCTATTAGAGGGATCATAAAATTTATATTCCTTTGATTTTTCAGAGTAACCTACAAAATTACAACTAACAGTTCTATAGTCCAGTTTCTTTTATTAGGTTTGTAAGGCCTAGCCTCAGCTGGACAACCCTAGACGTGTAAATGCCTAATGCTAGGCTTCCTACCCATTCACATCTCGAATGAGGTTTTAGTTACTGTTTGACTAAGTACTCTATTGAGTAGGTAAACTACAGTCTTGAGTGTCTAACCCCACAAAGACTCCGGTAGAGAAGTGAAAGTCATCATACTTCTCACCTGTAGGGATCTTTATGTGATAACAACATAAAAATACAGTGGAAAACAAGATCCCTTGAGCGATCCATGCGAAAAATCCGTATGAAGTTTGATCTATCTAATAGATATACCTTTGGAGCGTGCCCTTCGCTTATCCCGTTAGTCTTTGGTTTGTCGGATCTCTTGCATGTTCAAGTGTCCGTGCCTCTATTAGTATCCACATGAACATGATCTATGCCTCGGAGAAGAACCACCTTAGTTGTGCTAGCAACTTGGGATGATTTACAAAACACAAGAACCTCCGCTAGGGAGTTTTGGCAAAGGAAGAAGAAAGAGGAAAAAGAGGGATGCACCCTTAGTCTTTGATAATGAGGGGTATTTATACTCATCTAATGGATACCAAGGTGTTTTGCCCCTTAAGCTCCTTTCATTTAAATGCTAATAAAACCTAATAAATACCAAGCCTCTTGGTATCCCTTGAGACTCTTAATATTCTATTCATCTAATGAAATGAATGCTCCTTAGCCTTCCTCTTAAATAATATTTCATTAAACCTTTTAATAAATATTATCCATAATTAAGTGGTTGAGTTTAATCTAAATGAATCTAACTCAAAATAGACTCAATCCCATAATTCAATTGGATTCATTTGAGTCTAACTCAATTAATCCAATTTCGGATCACATTTTAGTTAAGCTAAAATCATTTTATCTCCGAGGTATCGTGTTCTTTGTGTGTGACCCAATAGATTCTCGTAAGTTGGCAATGTCTCTAAACCACTTTAGATACATAAATAATGAGCGATATCTAGCAATGCATCATTGCTACCCAAGTGACGAGAATGTCGAGATTCGACATAACCTTTCCGTGACTATTATAATGTATGATTTTGTCCTTCTATCCTTGATATCTAGATTTATCAATGAGGCATAGACCGTGTCATCCCCTTATTAATCTTTGTGTTTCTTGATCCCCAAGTAGACTCACTCAAGCAAATGAGCTCAATATCTCATATTGACTCATTTGAGCATGATCATGCATTTTAGTAATCCTACTCGATTAAGGGGCTCACAGATATCACTTCCGTCATATGGGAGGGATAGATCTCATATACTTCACTCACATCCCTTCGCATAATTGGTTACATACCCAGTGATTGCCTGCCCACCTTGTTACGGGTGACGTTTAACGATACTAAAGTACATAACTCCTTATATAGGGAACCGTAGTGAATTCAGGTCTAAGGACTATTGATACTAATAGTCACATGAGAAAGTTTATGACACTCATATAACGATCCATGAAACTTTCTCATGACGGGTCAATTCAGTACAACTTGATATCCCATATCCATGACTTGTGAGGTTAAGTCATCAATTGACTTGCATGCTAGTATCAATTGACCTAAAGTAAAGGTGTTTAATTTATAAAGCTTATCAACCAAGGAACCATTGCCAATCAAAACTGAATTAAAGAAAATACTAAACATTCCATTTCCAAATGAACAAGAATAACCTAATTTGTCCAAACAAGAAATTGAAATTAAGTTCTGTCTAAAAGACGGTACAATGAATGTATTCTCTAAAACCGAATACACATCAATTCCTAAATAAAGCCTAAAAATACCAATAGACTCGACTGCAGTCTTCTTTCCATTCCTCGTATAAATATATCTTTCACTATCAAGCGGAAGTCGGCTCCTAAGATAACCTTGCATAGTGACACTTATGTGAGTAGTAGCACCAATATCCATCCACCAAGTGTCAATGGGTACAATAGCTAAATTGACTTCCGAACTAACAAAGTTGAGAATTTTACCATTCTTTACATGCCAGTTGGCATACTTGAGATAGTCTTTCTTCATATGACCTTTCTTCTTACAAAAGAAATAAGTGGATTTCTTATCCTGCTTCTTGTGCTCCTTATGATCATTGCCTCCAGAATCTGCAGTTTGCTTTCCTTTTCCTTTGTTATTAATTATTTTTTGCTTTTTGCTAGTACTTTGAGAATAAAATGCTAAGTGAACACTCTCAGATATCTCAATCTTCAGTCTCTTCTTCTCTTGCACGCATTGAGAAATGAGCTCATTCAATGTCCACTTTTCCTTTTGAGTATTATATGATATCTTAAAAGGAGTAAACCGTGCAGACAGACACATCAAGACGAAATGTACTAACATACTCTCAGACATATCGAGTTTTAGTGCTTTCAGACTTGTCGCTATATTAGACATTTCCATAATGTACTCCCTTATATTTTCTTTACCACTTTAATCTGCCACGCAATATGTCTTCCTTTGTACTATCATATTTTGTACATGATGAGAACAAAATAAATTATGCTCAATAGTTGTAAACTATCTTAAATATATATCTGGCATAAAAGTAATCTTCCTTTGGGTTGATTCCTCTTAAAATAGATATACGTCTATCAACACAAAATGCACTAAACCTACCTAAAATGTCTTCCTTTGTTCCGACATAATAGTTCAACTTAGTAGCACGTTGTATAGATAGACTCAAGAAAATATTAATTTCTTAATCAGTCATAATACTTCTATATTAGACTTATTAATTGATTCATACTGTATGATAATTGAGTGGTTTTACCCAATTGATTATCACAATTGATTTACAAGCCTACTAGATGTGATTGTAAGATCATATACAAAACTCTCCCATAAGAAGAGTTTCCTTTAAGTTTTATAATTGATCATTATTTAATCAATACAAGCAATATATTTAATCGATTTACATTCAAATACATGCATGACATTTAATCGATTAATGCAATTTCCTAATCGATTCAGATGCTTGCAGCATTGTTTCACGCAAAGGCAGTCTTTTAATCGATTAAAAACAAACTTAATCTATAAAAAAACGATCTTAATCGATTAAAAATAATTCTAATCGATTGATTAATACCATTCTGTGAATCTTAATCGATTAATCGATTAATAATTGATTCTGTTGTGGTTGTTAATTGATTGACAAAAATTATCAATCGATTAGTAGCATCAAATCGATTTATCTGGTCGATTGAAAATCGATTCCGTATTCGATCTAGGTGTGCCAATCGATTGGAGTGGTGACAACTGATCGATTGGGTGATCAATTTGGCTCGATTCTATTCACAATTTTAGACCTGGTAATCGATTGGTTTACCAAATTAATCAATTAAATCGTCATAATTTTAACCTAAAATTAGGTTAAATAATGACGACGGTCATTTCCGTCGTTCTTCGTGTTTTCACAAAAAACGCAAAAAAAAAAAAAAAAAATCTAAGCATTTCCTAGATTTTCTTATTTTCATTGATAGAAAATTGTATTATACTAGGAAAATTTGTTCTAGTGTACAAATAACAAATCAACGAAAAACATAACCTTTATTGCAATAAAAACGACGAAACAAAGGCAAGACTATGATACCAATTGATAGGATTTGAGTTTTTTTCCTAATCACATGAATTCTAGAAATAAAATAAGAACTCGAAAGAGAAAAATACAAGACATATAAGCATGGATCTATTATTTTTTTGAATCATGACATAACAAGAATAAAAATATAAACCGAAAGACAAGGAGCATGATTGATGAGTCATATCCTTGTCTTTAACGTCGTCGGCTTGATCCCTGTAAAAGAAGATGCAGCGAAAAGAAGGAGGAACTTCTAAGAGGCTTAGGGTTGACGGCGCCGAAATAACTCCAGGTCAATGGGGAACCAAGAGCTTTGTCAAGATGCTGCCCTAAACCCTTAGGGACCTCCCCTTTATATAAGAATCCAATATATTATTATCCCATAATAATACATTGAACCCGCATCTAATAATCCAAAATCTAATAAATATAAGTTAAATCATTTTAAAGGGTTTAGATTATATTTATATATGTAACTTATAAAAAAATCCACCTAATAGGGATAATAATATCCAACATAAGATACATTAGTCGAAACAAATTGTCAATACAAATACAATAAGGAGCACAAGATACATTAGTCGGAGTTAATCTTTAATACAAATACAATTTACAATCCAATGGGGCAACATGCATTTCCAATTATTTAGTTTGCGACTGCTACAACAAAAAAGAACAAGACTGATAGACCAAATTGTTAATCTAGCAGCCTTGAGCTTGTGGGATGGGGAGTCACCGTCGAACACCAACACGATGCGGGCCCTAAAGCACTCTGACCGATAATCTCTGTCTCCTTCGATTTGCTGCCATCCAACCCGAAGCTGACACTTTGCTTGTTCTTACTCTCCCTCATCCCTTCCGTGGTCTCTCGCTTTACCGCTTACATTCCTATCAACCCCATCATCATCAAATCCTCGGCCTTACCCTTTCCCCTACGAGTATATGATAAAAAAAAATTATTCATGTAAGGGCAAAATTAGTATGGAGTAGAATAAATCTTTTAATTTGTTATTACTTATCTATTTATATCTCCTTTTTCTTTGTAAATCCTAAGTTCTATGAATATAATTATCTGACCGTTGTTTGTTCTCTTCTTTCTCTTATCTCTTTCTAATTTTTTTTATATCATCTTTTAGATTATATTTGCATTATTTTCATTGTATCAGAGCACGATCTTGCCAAGCCAAAAAATTTGAATTTGGAAGAATTTCAACATCATCGTCGAGATTTATAATTTTCAGGTGTCTGAAGGTCAATCATTGTATGACTTCTTTAGCGATTTCTATGTCGTGGTTGGTTTGTTGAAAATATTGATCCATTGTATTTGTAGAAGAATTATATTTTCTTGAATTTTAACCGTTAAATCCCCTTAAAACTTTGAGGGAACATTCCTCGCACCCATGGCTATATTTTGAGGTGGACATCAGATTTTGAGTTCTTTAAATCCACCTAACGATTGAAAAATATGATAGTCAATTACAACAATGATTCCTTAAATTTGGAGTATCCAATATGGCAGCAGTAGTTCCTCATATAGACTTTGGAGTGACTCAATCATCCAATGTTACAATTGTATCTCTTACCGAACAATTTCAAAAGTTCCTTACATCTCATCCATATGTCATGTTTGCTTTTTTTCACAAAGATTTGCTCTCTAATGGTACCTCAGGTATATCTTCTACTATCTGGATCCTTGATTATGGAACTTCACATTATATGTCGCATAATGTCAATTCTTTTCTATCTATAAATTATTCTTCTTTTGTGTCGGTCATGACCGCAGATGTTTCTCCCATGCCGTTAGCTGGTGTTGGCTCTATTTCTGTGTCTAATTTGTCTTTGTCTGATGTTTATCATATCCCTAATCTTACTTTGAATCTTGTCTCTATCGGTCAATTATATATGTGATTTTAGTTTCTCAGTTTCTTTTACTTCATCTTCTTGTTATGTGTAGGATCCACAATCTCAGAAGTAGATTAGGATAGGTCGTAGATAAGGGGACAATATGTATTAGAACAACTGAAAGTTCCAGATGTTGCAGCTTCAATGTTGATTTATCATCCTTTCGGTTAAACTCTACTTCTGATTTGTCATCCTTTTAGTTAAACTCTACTTCTTCTAAATTTTATTTGTGACATTCTTGTCTTAGATATGTTTATTCTTCTCATTTGAAAAACTTAGCTTCTAAAGAAAATTTAGGGAAATTGCAAACTCATGATATTTCAAATTGTTGTAGTTGTAAATTGGCAAAATTTTCTGCCTTGCATTGATTGAGTTGGTTCATTCTGATGTGTGGAGTTCATCTTCGATTTGTACACCTGGAGGATCTTATTACTATATTTCCTTTATTGATGATTACACTCGTTACACTTGAGTCTAATGAAATATTGTTCTAATTTCCTTGGTATCTATCATATGTTTCGTGTCATGGTAAATACTTAACATAATGCTATTATTAAATATTTTCAATCTAATTTAGGTAGTGAATATACATCTAATCTTTTTTTCTAAACTACTTACCTCAGATGATACACTTCATCAAAGTCCTTGTATTGATATTGTAACGCCCCCAAGGCCTATATTTGCTCGAAAAATGGGCAGCATCTCTCCTATACAACAGACAATCTGAAACATTTATACATATATCTCACACAAAAAATATGGCTCAGCCAACACGGCTGGCAACACAATCATAAGGTAAACTCCACTATTACGCAGTATAAAAGATAGTAAGAAAAGAAATCACCTATTCCAATTAAAACTCAAATCCAACGACAACCATACCAAGTTCATATATACATAAACATAACTTCACTAAAAATCTAAATATAAGTCTACTAAAATAATAAATATCAGTCTAGTAAAGAAAATACGAAAATAAAGAAAATATGAAAAAACTATAAGATGCTCAACATCGTAGGACTAGCAACTAGATCCTCTCCTAACTCCAAGTAATGCAACTACCGGCTACTTGAAACAAAATTAGATGCAAGGTATGGTAAGTTAGGGCGGACTCTGCAGGTAATTAGATAGATAAACGCATGACATATAACAAGATAGAATAAGTAGGTAGAAGCAACGATATACAGTCTTCAAAACAGAATAACATATATGAATGTGTAAAATTGAATGGAAGTGCACTAATAACTCATATATATATGTCAATCAAATGCATCAATCAAAACTCAAACAAATGCAGCAAACACAAGAAAATGCAAGATGCAATAAATGCACATGATACAATGACATGTGTCACCCCCGACGCTAGTCAAGCCGCTATCACATCACATTTGTGAGAATGAGTGGGTAGGGTTGTGACAACTATATGCACTTCAAAAATTACCTCTACTATAAGTGGTTGAGTGGACAAGATACTGGGGAGCCAACTACTCCAAAATCTCAGGAAAAAGGGAGCCACCAACAGCTTTGCTATCCCTTGTAAACAATGGAGAGGGTGTCAACTGCTTGCCTACAACTCCAACATCTACTACCTGTGAGTGCTCAAGTGTGGTACAACAAGACGGCTGCTCGTACTCTAACAACTATCACTTCCCCTGAGTGGTTGACTGGGTAGAAAACTATATGACTGACGACGGACTTAACCATAAGAGAGTTGATGTTTGCCAGTATGCAACTATGCAGATATGCTGTATGTTACTAATATGCACAACTTCAACCAGGTCACAACCATGCAACAACATGATACATAAATACCAGAATTAATAAGCATGCAACTAATCTATTGGGTAGGATATATCTAATGTCAACCAAATCCTAGTTGTGTTTAATGATCATTTCTAAGTACTCGCATACAATCAGTACTTTATAGATTAGGAAATCAACAGTGGGACTGTATGAACATAAATTTTGATTAGCTCAAAGATCAAGAACGAAAAGTATCAAGAAGGAATTACAGGCAAAATAGATTTAAGCTAAACAAACCTACTCCGATAATGGAATAACCATACATTTAAAATAAAAGGACTATAGAATCAAAGGAGAAGTACCTACTTTTAATGTAGATAGTACCAACCATCTTTAAGTTTGTGAGATAATTTCCAACTCCAATCCTTCTAATACGGGATACAAAATAAAATTAAGGATCTACAAATCAATGTATCATCCTAGTAATTAATAACTCTATTAATTAATCCATCGACCTAGTCATCAACTTTATCCATCAGTGACAACTCACTATTACTTGATAAATATATCAACCCACTTAAACTTATTTTAATCTAACCAATATCTATATCAAACTCCTAATACCAATTTAATCCTCAATTAAATCAACCAATGATTAATTCATAATTCTAATCACAATAACAAATCCATATAATGATCATGCAATCTAATTAATGAATTTCACTAATCAAGTAAATCCATATTTCAATATTACTTATCAATTATTGAATTGTCATCAACTATAGATCAACCTATAAATGATCACAATCTCATCCATGAATCCTTGAACAAATGATCACCCTTATTGAATCTATTTATTGATCTAACCAATCCAACACCAATACATCCAAATCAACATCAAATACTCAAACCTCATCATATCAAGCAACCACAAGATCAAAACATCAAGCTGCTATTACCTAATCTAAACAGGATTTCAATCAAGATCCACAATTCGATTAACCATCCTTAATCGTTATTCATCTAATGATAACAATTAATCAATTAATATGTTAATTACTACTATTCCACACTGATTATCATTAATCAATTTATCGATAATAATTAATCAACTCAGCTTAAACAACAATCTAACTAACCTTACCTCCTCCCTTCTTCTTCTCTAGCATCGTAGCGATGGCCGGAAAATCAGAATCGTTGATTGACAGAGGCAGCGGCGGCTTGATCAAGAATCCTGATCACGAAGGCTGTCGACAGTAACAATGCATGTCCCGCAACGGCTGTGGCAGGGGAACACAGTGACGTTTAACACATAACACATGGTTGCCTTATAAAAATGACATATTGTTGAAACTGCATGTTTTATGTTGTTATTTGCATATGCTCCTAGTGAGTTCTGGGGGAAGCTATTCTTACTAGAGTCGATTCTATCAATAGGATTTCATCTTCTATTACATTGGGTTTGTCTTATTTTGAAAAATTATATGGTTATGTTCTTGATTATTCTGTCTTAAGAGATTTTGGATCCACATGTTTTGTCCTTCGTCCTTATGTTGAACATAGTAAGCTTAGTTCTCGATTCGCTCTTTGTGTTTTTCTTAGCTACTATGAGGTTTAAAAAAGATATAGATGTCATAATCCAGTTAGTCAAAAACTTTATGTTTCATGTAATGTTGTTTTTCTTAAACACATTCCTTTCTATTACATTCTCTCTAACACTCCTAATCTTCAAAAATTTGATCTCACTCGTATTAATCCTTTTTGCATTGACTCATTAATATGTCATCTCATGTCTCCCCACAATTAGACCACCTTAGCACCTCTTTTTCTAATGATGTTATTTGTAGGATTAACATTTATACAGATTTTGGTCATCAGCTTCTTGATGATCCTTCTGCTCCTACTACTTCCCATAATGCTCTTGTGATAGTGGATCCTCCTCCTCATTACCCTTAACGATCTCGTAAGTTTACTCAATTGCCTGATTATTTTCTTCTTTTTTGGCTTCTATTCACTAATTGTCTGAGCCCTCCTCTTATAGAGAGGTTGCTTATGATCCTCTTTGGCAGCAAGTTATGGCGGAAAAACTGTCTGTTTTGTATCAAATAGGTACTTGGGATCTTATTCCTCTTCCTTTGGGGAACCGTGCGATTGGTTCTAATGGGTGTATAAGATCAAAATTAAATTTGATGGGGTAGTTGAGGGGTATGCTCGTTTGATTTATAAAGGATTTTTCCAATAATATGACATGGATTATGAGGAAACCATTGCTCTAGTTTTCAAACTTGTTACTATTTATACTCTTAATACAGTTGCATTAGTTTGTTAGTAGTCTGTGTAGGATCATTAGAAACCGAGATAGGGGGTGAATCTCAATTGTTCGTAAATCTTTCTTTTCGACAATGTAAAATAAAATACTTTTTTCTTTTACTTGGTTCAAAGTCTTTAGCGGCTCCTACTCTAAGGTCCATAGTCGTCGACCGCTTTCGTTAGATAATCCACTATAATTCTTTCTCCAAAAAACTTTGGGAGAAAGTAATATCATAGAAGATGTAAGGGAGATTAGTAACAACCTATTAACTCCCTTTTAATATGCAAGTACAAGTATGAAATAAAATGAGTATACCGACACGGAAGTATAATCTTAAGCACAGTGTTTCGGAGAGCATCCCGGCGTCATAGCAGCAGAGTGTGAGTAGTTCGTCGACGTAGGAAGAGATTGTAGGGTGGAAGAGATAATCAGTGCATTGGTCTCGAGCTCCTTTTATACATGTGGTTCGGTCGATTGAAAAATCGTGCAATCGACTAATCCTTTTGGTTGACTGAATCTCCAGTTTGGTTGATCGAATCTCGTGTTATTCCTTCTTGGATCCACTCAGTTGACACTATAATAAATTCATCCGGTTGATTGATCCTTCTGATCAATCAATGTAAAAACTTTCGTCTGCAATCTGGTTGGTTCGGTCGACTGATCCACTCATTCAGTAGATTGAACCTTCGGTCAATTTTCTATGATTGATCTGCATGAAATTGTTAGCACAACATAAATAATATATTAAGAGTTAACCTTGCAAAATAAAGTTAGCACAAAAACATATATGGGATGCATGAGTAAGCAACAGTATGACCTATTCTGATCTCAACTTAGAAACCTCCATAGGTTTCTCTAGTTGGATCAGTGATTAAGGTTGTCCCTTCGAGACATGACCTTACAACACTCTCCTCCAAGACTTACCTTTACTCACCTACCAAACATCGGGTCTTCCAGACTTATTTAGACTTTCTCTACTTAGTGCCTAATCTTCTGATCTACTAAGGCTTTTCCTGCAATACTAAATTAGCACAATAACAATAATAGTAATGTAAAATAGTATTGATAAACCTATACTTAAATTTACCAAGATCTACTGGTCTGGTCGATCGCACACAGTCGATCAGAAACCTTCAGATCAAACTTGCTTGGAGTTTACTCCTCCAAGACTTCTAAGGTTAGTTATCTTATGGTTTCCATTGCCTAGTTTCATTCACTAAAACTTTTCACTGTCTGGCTTCACTCACCAGGGCTTGACTTCACTTACCAAAACTTCACCAACCTAGCTCCACTCGCTAGGGGTTGGTTTCACTCACTAGGACTTTGCTTGGAGTTCACTCCTCCAAGACCTAAGGTTACCTTTTCTAGGGTTTTTCTCTTGCTAGTCACTTGGTAAACTACTCACCCGACTAGGTCAACCTTGACCAAATTCCATTAAACATATTGTTAAACATGTTGGAAACGGGATGGCTAGAGAGGGGGGGTGAATATAGCCAATCACTTTTATCTTTGGCAAGTAACAAGTTTCTGCACTTAATCTTATCAGTAGCACAGCGGAAGAAATAAAGCAACAAAGCAGTGCAGTAAACCAAAGTGGAAACCGAAAACAAACAACCACAATTAGCAAGATCACTAACAAGGAGGGTTTACAAGGTTCGGGGATAACTTGCCCCTACTCCTTGGCGTGCCCTTAACGTGGGCGATCCCTTGATCGTCAGCAGATCAAGCCCCGGTTATCACCGGATAGGAAGCAACCTCCTTCTCGGTGGAGAAACCTCTCCACAGCGTTTCAATCACAAATAAATGTTTAAGCTCAATGAAACAACAAGAAGGATCTTACTCAAGCACTCAGCAAGGACAAGAACACAGCAAGCTTCCCTGAGCTCCACCCAGTGGCGATCTCACGCAAGAACCCTTCTTCATGTCTTCCCACTGTCGGACTCCCAGCTCCTTGTTCTCTCCTTCAAGCACTCAAGTAATGAATGATTGCTTCTCGAAAATCAGTAGCTTGCTCAAGGTGATGAAACTTCAAGAACACAGCAAGCTTGTTGTGGAGAACTCAAGCCGCAGCAAGAAGTCAGTATTCGAACTCTACTTCCACGAAGCCATCTTCCGCCCTTTTGATCTTCCACACAGCACCAGGTGACAACATCCTCCGTAGCCTCCAACTACCACACTGCCAACGCCAGCTACCACTAAGCCCTCTCTGGTCTTCCTGAGATCCCCTCAGCCAAGCCCCAGTCTCGGCTCCAGTCTGCAGCTCGGCCGTTGCAACCTGAAATGGAGAATCGGACAAACCTGCTCCAAGGAAAGCCTCCTTTGACCTCTCCTTGAGTGTTTGAATCCTCCCCTGTCACCTGCAGCTTAATCAGAGTGTTAGAGCAGCATATCACAAAGTAAATCAAATATCAGATGTAAGTGGCAGCAAATCGGATACGTTCAGACGCGATCAGAGCGTTTGACAGTGCATTTGAATTAAAGTGATCGGTCACCGGACCGATCAGAGCTACCCCTGATCGGTCACCAGACGATCAGGCTAGGTCCAAACCGATCAGGCTCCGTCCTGATCGATCCCCAACGCTCGATTAAAAATCGCGATTTCTTTGTGACTTCTCCTGGATCGATCACCAGATCATTCCCAGGTTGTGGATCGTTCACCCGACCGATCCACCCCTTTCTTGGGCGATTTCTGAGCTTCGCAGTCCAGACCTCCTGATCGGTCATCAGACCGATCAGGCAGCCTCCTGATCGATCACCAGACCGATCAGATCATGACCAGACCGATCAGGCTCCGTCCTGATCGATCATAGAGAGGAACCTGCGACGCCGGATCGTTCTCCGGAACGATCTGCACAGTGATCCTGATCGGTCACCAGACCGATCAGGAGCCAAGCAGTGGGTGAAACACACACACTCCCTGATCGGTCACCGGATCGATCAGGAGCAGTACAGTAGGTTCCCAACCTCACTGTGTGCTCCCTGATCGGTCACCAGACCGATCAGTCGTTGCTGGATCGGTCACCAGACCGATCCACAACAGGGCAGCGTGCCAGCTTCCCTGACCGATCACCAGACCGATCCAGGGACTTAAACTTAGCCCTCCAAGCTAAGTTCTCTTCCACCTTAGCCCTCCAAGCTAAGGATTTTTCACCTAACCCTCCAAGTTGGGAATTTGCACCTAACCCTCCAAGTTAGGACTTTTTACCTAGCCCTCCAAGCTAGGACTTTTCACCTAGCCCTCAAAGCTAGGACTTTTCACCCAACTCTTCCAGATTAGGACTTTCCAAACCTAGCCCTCCAAGCTAGGACCTGACCCTCCAAGCCAGGACTTTTTCACCTAATTCTCCAAGATGGGAATTTGCACCTAACCCTCCAAGTTAGGACTTTTCACCTAGCCCTCCAAGCTAGGACTTTTCACCCACCTCTTCCGAATTAGGACTTTTCCATACACCTAGCCCTCCAAGCTAGGATTTTCAACACCTAACCCTCCAGGTTAGGATTTTCCAGCACCTAGCCCTCCAGACTAGGATTTTCAACACCTAACCCTCCAGGTTAGGATTTTCCAAACCATGCCTAATCCTCGATCAGGACTTAAACATAATAATCATAATCATCAACCTAAACTTAAATCGGTGTCAACACCAAAATAACAATCAGGGCCAGACTGCATCAACAATCTCCCCCTTTTTGTTGTTTGACAACCCGATCTAAGTTTAGGGATTCTCAATCCATTTCTCAAATCTAGAATCATAGGGGAATCAGGATCCTCCCCCTACAACATGATCAACCTAAACTTAACCAACCAACACTCTCCCCCTTTGTCGAACACCGAAAAGGGGCTAGAAGGGCTGATAAGTTTAAACCAAACTCTCCCTCAACCCTAGGGGTATCTCAAATCAACAAGAATATGATTAACTATTGATAAGCATACGATCACATATGGCAAAAAGATATCGAATGGCTAAACAGGCATATGTATCATATGAGCATGGTAGCATAGACATGAACATAGCTATGGATCAAAAATGCAGATAATATAGCATAGCATATCATCATGAGATAAAACATGCATCAGCGTCATAATCATCAAGTGAACATCGCATCAAAAGCATAATCATGGCAATATAGCACGAATGCAAATAGTAGTCATCATAACATCAACAAGTAGTAGGATAAAACATGCATCAGCATCATAAAGAGTAGGTCATAAAATATCCTAAGACATAACACGATGCAAGTCACAGGCATCGAAATCCAGAGACGTGTGGCACAAAGCCACACTAATCAAGTCAAGGGAATACAGCCCAAAAGTCAAACAGACCAAGTACACACATCATGAAAAGAGACAACAAACATCCAAGCTCAACGATCAGGGGGTGGGTCGTCATCGTGCATAAGGTCATCCATCGTCGCATCAGTAGGAGCAAAGGACCCTGGTGCAGTACTCGATGAAGGTGCACCTCCTGGAAATGTGTGGTTGTGTCACTCATCATACCATGTCTGCTGGAGGGCACGGGTCCCAGAGACGTTGGTCTCAATCGCTGTCAATCTGTGCTCAATAGAGCTGAACCGTGAACGGGTCTCCTCGCGGTAAGCCTCTCGCAACTGAAAATCCTGCTGGAAGGTCTGATCCAGCTCCGCGATCTGCCAGCGAAGATCAGGCTCCGGCTCGTCGTCATACTCGACGTCAGCAGGAGGAGCCTCGTGTGGTGCCTGAAAATGCAGTGCCCCTCCAGGAAGATCACTAAGTCCACGTCCATCCTTCCACACCAAGACCCCATCATGCTCACGAATGATAATACCAGACTTCGCAAAAGCCCGCCGGCCCAAACGACAATCTTGCTTAATCATGGGCATGGTCCTGCCTTTGGTGACATCAACACCAACTGACATAAGCCAATCAGTGATGATATGACCAAAAGGCATATAAACCATGCGACGGCTAGGCTCACGGTAGGATAGGATAGACTGAAAAATGCTCTCCATGATATCAAAGTCCATCCGGCGATGCATGCCGTAGAGCATAAGGCAGTGGTAGGGTCGGATCTCGGCCAACGGCTTTGAAGTGATGGGTAAGATGCAATTTGTGATGATCTTGAAAAGGACATAGTCAGCTGGAGCAAGGCGGAGGGCTGCAAAAGTAGGGAAAACTGGACCCAATTCGTCAAGCCCGGCGGGGCGAGGATGACCAAAAAAGTGCTGATAGATAGAGTCGGGGGTAACATCTGAAAACGGGGCCAGCAGAGGATCAGGGAGCTCGGGATAAATCGAATAGAGGTTAGGTGATCGTCGACCACCTAAGTATTCGGCTAAAATCTCATATGAAAAATCAAGGTTCATTTTCCCGACACGAGTAGTGAACTCGAAACCCCCTTGAGGACCTTGTTGTAGGTTATTGTAAAACTCCGAGACAAGGTCATAGTTGATGGTTCTTTCCAAGGAAAGAAGAAACCCCAGATTGTAGTAAGTGACAATCTCCATGACAGAGGGGCAGTACTCAGTTAGGAAGGGAACATCAATGGATCGACAGGGTAATACTTTGAAGGTCCTTGCTTGAAAGGCCTGTTCACAGGCCGCATTCGGGAATCGGGAGCTCGAAGAAGGCTGAGGCCTTCTCGAGGGCGCAGATGAAGAGGGGGCTTTCCCCCTCGAGCTGCCCTCAACAGCATCCTTCCCTTTAGACGATCTTCTAAAGATTGAAATGGTCATACAATCATGATTCAATTAGGGAAGTGATCACACATGGTTTGAGTCGATGACCATAAGTTGAACCACAAGTTTAAGAATTGATCATCATAGATAAGACCCAATTAGTTAATGCAAGGTAACACATTTGATCAAGAACAAAAGGGAAAGAGTGATTTGATCATTCGGTGAGAAAGTAAGGTCACGGCAAATATAAGAAGGGTACGACACCACACCAAGATCAACAAACCATACTCGGTTAGCTTCCAAAACATAGTTTATGAACTGTTTGAACAGAAAAATGAAGCCAAACACTTACTTCGGTGCCATTGAAGAGATTCTTGAAGTTTTGAGGGGAAATAGCTTGCGCAGAAGAAGCCTCGGCGCAAGACAGAGATCGTAAGCCCCTTCAGCGAGAGAGCGTTGCAGGAAGAAGAAAGAGCTCGGAGGAGCCCCTTAGGATCGCACGCTCACACTCACGAGAAGAAGACGAGGTCACAGGGAACGCTCTCGCACAACCAATGTCGCGCAAATGGGAGGTTTCGGCGCTAGGGTTCAGCGCTGAAGAGTTTTTCGCGAAGTTAATCGGTTGGTGGATCGGTCCAGCAACCAGAATTTAATGCGTCTGAACGGATCACCGTTCGATCTGATCGCGCCCAGACTGATCAGGCTCTAGCCTGATTGGACTGGCCTGGTCCTGATCGGTCGGATGACCGATCAGACGCGCTCCTGATCGGTCGGTTGACCGATCAGGACATGAACAGTAGGGTCCGGAGGAAAACTGCTGGGCTCCCTGATCGGTCTGTGGACCGATCACCATAGGGTGCCAGATCGGTCCGGGGACCGATCCAAGCTAGCTCAGTACACTTAGTCAAATTTTTTGGAAGGTCACTGCTGCGCCTTTGATCGGTCTGTGGACCGATCGTTACAGGATGAAGCCAGATCGGTCCGGAGACCGGTCAGCCCTAGGCCTGATCGGTCCGGTGACCGATCAGGGTTCCTGATACGATCTGAATTGACCTGAAATATTCAGTTTCAGAATTTCTGAATCTCCCCAAGAAGATCTGATGAAGTTTATCGAACTTGGACATGATCTTATGACTAAAATTGATCCCTGAACGAGGATCAAAGGTCCTTATAGGTTCAACAATCACTCTGACCCATCCAAATGGAGTCAAACTCAATCAACAATCAATCAAGCAATTTCAACTATGTTTGTATCAAATCCAATGTTCCAATCAAGTTTCCTTGATTGGAATGTCCAAGTATGATCATGGAGCCATATACACATATGTTATGCAATGGTTTTCCCCATACTTGGTCACCACAGTGATTATTATCTCGTCAACTTAATTTCTCAAGGGATGCAATGACATTTTGAGAAATTTAGTTGAACCTAACATCTCACCCCATATCTAGCAAACAAAAACGTTTTGGTAACCCTTATAGTTTGTGTGAGATGTCCCCAAAGTTACCCAATTGTTTCCCAACAATTTCAAAATAATCATGAAGGGTTTGATTACAATTTGAAACTCATGAAGCGCGACATATTCCCAACTCCCTTCTTAAGAAACTAAACTCATTTTCGGGGAGTGGTTTAGTGAAAATGTCAGCTAGATTTGATTTGGACTCTACATGTGAGAGTACAATATCTCCCCTAGCTACATGATCCCTAATGAAGTGATGTCTTACTTCAATGTGTTTGGTCCTAGAGTGATGGACTGGATTCTTGGTTAGGTTAATCGTGCTAATGTTATCACACAACACTTGCACACCCTTGTAACTCAATCCATAGTCTTCTAAAGTATGTATCATCCACAACAATTGTGATACACTCTCTCCCATGGCGATAAATTCTGCCTCGGTCGTGGAGAGAGCAACGCAATGTTGCTTCCGACTGGACCAACTCACTAAGGACGAACCTAAGAATTGGCAACCCCCACTTGTGCTCTTTCGGTCCAACTTACATCTAGCGTAGTCGGAATCCGTGTAGCCAATCAAATCAAAAGATTCGGTACGGGGGTACCAAAGACCTACACCAATTGTGCCCTTGAGATATCTCAAAATCCGCTTAACAGCAATTAGGTGAGATTCCTTGGCACAAACTTGATACCTAGCGCACATACCCACAGCAAATAGTATATCAGGTCGACTAGCTGTGAGGTATAGCAAACTACCTATCATGCTCCGATATTGAGTCAAATCAACGGGTTTACCACTCTCGTCATTGTCTAATCTTGTGTTTGTCGCCATGGGAGTGGTTACCTCTTTTGAATCACTCATATTGAATTTTCGAAGCATTTCTTGTGTATACTTTGATTGGTGCACATGGATACCATCGCGAGTTTGCTTGATTTCAAGTCCAAGGAAGAAAGTCAACTCTCCCACTAGACTCATCTCAAATTCATTCTCCATGTGTCCAATGAACTCATTTAAATAGCCTTTATTATTTGAGCCACAAATTATGTCATCGACATATACTTGGGCTACAAATATATTGTCACTATCCCTTCGTAGAAATAGTGTAGGGTCTATTTGGCCTCTAACGAAGCCCTTCTCAATTAGGAATGTCGACAACCGCTCATACCAAGCTCGGGGTGCTTGTTTAAGGCCATAAAGTGCCTTTTTGAGCTTGAACACGTGGTTTGGAAATTCGATACTCTCAAACCCCGGAGGTTGTTCGACGTAGACCTCTTCCCTAATTAGACCATTTAGAAAGGCCGTTTGACATCCATTTGATATAACTTGAAGCCACGATGAGCTGCAAATGCAAGCATCAATCGGATGGACTCTAATCGTGCCACGGGAGCATAGGTCTCATCATAATCAAGGCCTTCAACTTGACTGTAGCCCTTGGCTACCAAGCGTGCCTTGTTTCTAATGATTTCTCCCTTATGGTTCAATTTGTTCTTGAAGACCCATTTGGTTCCAATAATGGAGGTCTTCTTGGGTCTAGGGACTAAGTCCCAAACTTGACTCCTTTCGAATTGACCTAGTTCATCTTGCATTGCAATGATCCAGTCGGGATCATTTAATGCTTCATCAATTTTCCTAGGTTCAATTTCGGAAATTAGGGCAACCTCATTAGCCTTATTCCGGAAGAATGATCTAGTTTAACCCCCTGATGGATGTCTCCAACAATTTGGTCTTGGGGATGACTAGAGGCTAATCTAGTTTGCCTAGGAGTTGGTGGTGCTTCTTGAACGGGTTCACCAGACACAAGTTCAGCCTCAGGATCCGGCTGATCAATGGGTTGTCTAGGTTCACCGTCCTCAGACTCATCACCATCAACAACACTTGGAGTTTCATTCAAACTTAGTCTCCTAAGTTCAAGCTGAACTCCTTCTACATTTTCTGATTGGTCACTTGATTTTGGAACTTCTTCAAAGACCACATCAGAAACTCTTCAACTAATCTAGACTTCTTGTTGTAGACTCGATAGGCTTTGCTAACGAGGGAATACCCGACTAGTATCCCTTCATCAGCCTTTGCCGTGAACTTTCCAAGGTGGTCCTTGGTGTTTAGGATGAACACCTTACAACCAAAGACCCTAAGATGTTTAACCGTAGGTGGTTTCCCAAACCAAAGTTCATGGGGAGTCTTTCCTAGAAACCTATGAATGAGGACTCGGTTTTGCACATAGCAGGCTGTATTTACAGCTTCAACCCACAAGTAACTCGGGAGTGAGTACTCATTGAGCATGCTTCGTGCAGCCTCTTGAAGTACACGGTTCTTCCTCTCTACAACACCATTTTGTTGTGGTGTTTAGGAGTAGAGAACTCATGCTTATAACCTCTATCTTGACAGAATTCTAAAAACCTTTGGTTTTGAAATTCACCTCCATGATCACTTCTAATTGTCTTAATGGTTGATGATTTTTCATTTTCAACTCTTCTACAAAAAGAAATGAAAATATCTAAGGTTTGGTCCTTATATTTTAAAAAGTAAGTCCATGTATATCTAGTGAAATCATCAATGATCACAAAGCAATATTTACTTCCATTCAATGATATGATGGTACTACAATCAAATAGATCCATATGAGGTAAATCTAATGCATTGGAAGTACTTACAGCGCTCTTACCTTTATGTGCAGATTTTGTTTGCTTACCCATTTGACATGCATCACAAAGTTTGTCTTTCCCATACTTGATGCTCGGTAAGCCACGAACTAATCCCTTGTTGGCCAACTTCGGATGTTCTTCATGTTCACATGTGCTAGCCTCCGGTGCCAAAGGGTGGACTCTTCTTCTTTTGACATGAAACACTTAGCAGAAACATTAGTAGCACTTTTAAATGAAACTTGATAAATATTGTCTACTCTTGTTCCTACTAGTACTGTGTCCAAGGTGTCATTGTGTCTAACTAGACATTGACTTGGTTGGAAGTCAATTGTGTAACCCGTGTCACACAATTGAATCACACTTAGGAGATTAAATTTCATCCCCTTGACTAGAAGGACATTTGAGATTCTAAGACATTCGGATATTTGAATGTCTCCTATTCCTATGACCTTAAGACTACCATTGTTACCAAATGATACATTACCTCTACTTTTCTTGTGAAGTGTGGTAAACAATGATCTATCCCTGGTCATGTGTTTGGAGCATCCACTATCAACGAACCAAGTTGATAGATGCTCCCCCTCAATCATAACCTACACAATTCGAAAAATAGAAGTTTTATGTACCCAAACCTTGGGACCTAAAGCATCAACTAAACATGACTTAGACACCCATGCCTTGACAACATTCTTTTGAGTTTTGGGTGTCCTAGATTGTCTCATGTCAGTCCTAGACATGAGAGACACAAATGAGGGTTCCTTAGGACAGTAACCAATACTGGCCCTATTGTAAACTGCCCTTTGGGCATTTAGGATCATATCTAGGGTCTTAGAGCTAGTTGAGAACTTCCCAAGAATACTCTTGAGCTTCTCAACTTCACTCTTCAATGATTTGTTCTCTTCTACTAACAAGTTATCATGCAAATCATTTACTTCCTCAACCTTAGAGGATTTCAAATTTACAATCTCATGTTTCAAAGATTTAATTTCATCTTCTAGCAATTCAACATGCAAATCATCAACGTTATCATCTCTAGATGCTTTCAATTGATCAATTTCTAATTGCAATGCTTTAACTTTATTTTTGGACTTTTTAAGCATACTAGTTAAACATGCAATTGCTCTATAACACTTTTCAAGCTCGGGAGAAGTTACCTCTTCATCATCCGAAGATGATGAAGTCGCGTTTGAGGAGCTTGAAGATTCACCACTGCTCTCCTCTCCAAGAGCCATAAGTGCCACATGCCTTGTGCTCTTCTCCACCTTCTCTTCATCGGATGAGCTAGAGGATGACTCATCCCAAGTGGCCTTCAAGGCCTTTTTCTTCTTCTTGGATTTCTCTTCCTTCCTCTTGGATTTCTCCTCTTTCTTCTTAAGCTTTGGACATTCATTCTTGAAATGTCCTTTCCTACCACACTCAAAGCAAGAGGCATTAGTCTTATCAAGTTTGGATTCACTAGAGTTACCTCTACTCTTGAATCGTCGATCCCTTCTCATCATCCTTCGCACGAAGTTCGCCATTTCGGATGAAGAGGAGTCACTGCCATCTTCTTCGGAATAGGACTCGGATTCGGAAGAGGATGAAGATGAAGAGACTTCCTTCTCCTTCTTCTTCTCCTTCTTCTTGTTTGACCGGTCACCTGCAACTAAGGCAATCCCCTTCTCCTTGGGGCCTTTGTTAGCCATTTCATGCAATTCCATCTCACAAAACAAATCATCTAACTTTACAATAGATAAATCCTTGGATACTTTGTAGGCATCCACCATGGATGACCACAAAGCATTCCTTGGAAATGCTTTCAAGACATACCTCACAAGGTCGCGATTCTCGACCTTTTCATCAATTGAATGAAGCCCATTGAGGACTTCCTTGAACCGGCTATGGAGCTCACTTACCGACTCATTCTCCTTCATGGAGAGATTTTGGAGTTGATTGAGGAACAAGTCCCTCTTGGCAATTCTAGAGTCTCGGGTGCCTTCATGGAGCTCAATGAGTTTGTTCCACAAGTCCTTTGCACTTGTGAAAGGACCAACTTTGATGAGTTGATCTTTGTTCATGCCACATTGTAGAGTGACAACCGCCTTCGCGTCGGCTTCACTCTTCCGAGTTTGTTCAGCAGTCCACCTCCACGACTCAAGCTCTTTGTCTTCGTCATCCTTAGGAGGGGTAAAGCCCTCCTTCACCGCGAACCAAGTGTGGATACCCATCTTCAAATAGTATTCTATCTTTGATCTCCAATACTGAAAATCAGAGCCATCAAAGAATGGAGGTCGGGTGGTGGAGAAGCCTTCTCTCAAAGCCATCTGATTGATAACTCTCGGATGTTAAGCCGTGAACAGAGCCCCATGCTCTGATACCACTTGTTGGAAACAGGATGGCTAGAGAGGGGGGGGTGAATATAGCCAATCACTTTTATCTTTGGCAAGTAACAAGTTTCTGCACTTAATCTTATCAGTAGCACAGCGGAAGAAATAAAGCAACAAAGCAGTGCAGTAAACCAAAGTGGAAACCGAAAACAAACAACCACAATTAGCAAGATCGCTAACAAGGAGGGTTTACAAAGTTCGGGGATAACTTGCCCCTACTCCTTGGCGTGCCCTTAAGGTGGGCGATCCCTTGATCGTCGGCAGATCAAGCCCCGGTTATCACCGGATAGGAAGCAACCTCCTTCTCGGTGGAGAAACCTCTCCACAGCGTTTCAATCACAAATAAATGTTTAAGCTCAATGAAACAACAAGAAGGATCTTACTCAAGCACTCAGCAAGGACAAGAACACAGCAAGCTTCCCTGAGCTCCACCCAGTGGCGATCTCACGCAAGAACCCTTCTTCGTGTCTTCCCACTGTCGGACTCCCAGCTCCTTGTTCTCTCCTTCAAGCACTCAAGTAATGAATGATTGCTTCTCGAAAATCAGTAGCTTGCTCAAGGTGATGAAACTTCAAGAACGCAGCAAGCTTGTTGTGGAGAACTCAAGGCGCAGCAAGAAGTCAGTATTCGAACTCTACTTCCACGAAGCCATCTTCCGCCCTTTTGATCTTCCACACAGCACCAGGTGACAACATCCTCCGTAGCCTCCAACTACCACACTGCCAACGCCAGCTACCACTGAGCCCTCTCTGGTCTTCCTGAGATCCCCTCAGCCAAGCCCCAGTCTCGGCTCCAGTCTGCAGCTCGGCCGTTGCAACCTGAAATGGAGAATCGGACAAACCTGCTCCAAGGAAAGCCTCCTTTGACCTCTCCTTGAGTGTTTGAATCCTCCCCTATCACCTGCAGTTTAATCAGAGTGTTAGAGCAGCGTATCACACAGTAAATCAAATATCAGATGTAAGTGGCAGCAAATCGGATACGTTCAGACGCGATCAGAGCGTCTGACAGTGCATTTGAATTAAAGTGATCGGTCACCGGACCGATCAGAGCTACCCCTGATCGGTCACCAGACCGATCAGGCTAGGTCCAGACCGATCAGGCTCCGTCCTGATCGATCCCCAACGCTCGATTAGAAATCGCGATTTCTTTGTGACTTCTCCTGGATCGATCACCAGATCGATCCCAGGTTGTGGATCGTTCACCCGACCGATCCACCCCTTTCTTGGGCGATTTCTGAGCTTCGCAGTCTAGACCTCCTGATCGGTCATCAGACCGATCAGGCAGCCTCCTGATCGGTCACCAGACCGATCAGATCATGACCAGACCGATCAGGCTCCGTCCTGATCGATCATAGAGAGGAACCTTCGATGCTGGATCGTTCTCTGGAACGATCTGCACAGTGATCCTGATCGGTCTCCAGACCGATCAGGTGCAGATCAGCAAGGGAACTCAACCTCACTGTTCGCTCCCTGATCGGTCACCAAACCGATCAGGAGCCAAGCAGTGGGTGAAACACACACACTCCCCGATCGGTCACCGGATCGATCAGGAGTAGTACAGTAGGTTCCCAACCTCACTGTGTGCTCCCTGATCGGTCACCAGACCGATCAGTCGTTGCTGGATCGGTCACCAGACCGATCCACAACAGGGCAACGTGCCAGCTTCCCTGACCGATCACCAGACCGATCCAGGGACTTAAACTTAGCCCTCCAAGCTAAGTTCTCTTCCACCTTAGCCCTCCAAGCTAAGGATTTTTCACCTAACCCTCCAAGTTGGGAATTTGCACCTAACCCTCCAAGTTAGGACTTTTCACCTAGCCCTCCAAGCTAGGACTTTTCACCTAGCCCTCAAAGCTAGGACTTTTCACCCAACTCTTCCGGATTAGGACTTTCCAAACCTAGCCCTCCAAGCTAGGACCTGACCCTCCAAGCCAGGACTTTTTCACCTAATTCTCCAAGATGAGAATTTGCACCTAACCCTCTAAGTTAGGACTTTTCACCTAGCCCTCCAAGCTAGGACTTTTCACCCACCTCTTCCGAATTAGGACTTTTCCATACACCTAGCTCTCCAAGCTAGGATTTTCAACACCTAACCCTCCAGGTTAGGATTTTCCAGCACCTAGCCCTCCAGACTAGGATTTTCAACACCTAACCCTCCAGGTTAGGATTTTCCAAACCATGCCTAATCCTCGATCAGGACTTAAACATAATCATCATAATCATCAACCTAAACTTAAATCGGTGTCAACACCAAAACAACAATCAGGGCCAGACTGCATCAACAAAACAAACATTAAACCCCTAAAGGTCGATTGCACCAACAGTCTATTTTTTAGATGGATGTTAAAAATACTTTTTTAAATGGAGACCTTCAAGAAGAAGATTACATGAAGCCTCCACCAGGCATCACTCACAATCCTGGTGAAGTTTGTAGACTAAAAAAGGCTCCTTATGGCCTTAAATAAGTTCCTCGAGCTTGGTTTGATAAGTTCTCCATTATTATTGGATCTCTTGATTTTCTTCCTAGCCAACATGCCACTGCTCTTTTTGTTCATTGTACTTCGTCAGGTGCACGCTACTCTCTCTTTATGTTGATGACATGATTATTACATGGGATAATATAAGTGGAATAGAAGAATTGAAACTGCATTTGACTCTTGAGTTTGAAATGAAAGATTTGAGTTCTCTGCATTATTTTTTTGAGACTTAAAGTAGCTTATTCTTCTCATGACTATCTTCTTTCACAATCCAAATAGATTGGTGACATTCTAGAACAAGCTCATCTATTTGACTCTCGTACTATTGATACTCCATTTGAGATTAATGTTTGGTATTCTTCTACTGATGGTGTTCCCTTGCCATATCCTTCTTTATATCGCACTCTAGTTGGTTTCCTAGTGTATCTTACTAACACTAAACTTGACATTGCTTATGATGTACACATTTTCAGCTAGTTTATTGTTTCTCTCACTTTAGTACATTGGAGAGTTGTACTTCGCATCCTTCGATATCTTCAAGGTACCCAATTCAATAATCTTCTTTATCCTTCTACATTTTATTTTAGAGTTGCGTGCCTATTTAAATATAGATTGGGGTGGTGATTCTATGTATCGTAAGTCTACCATAGGATTTTATCTTTTCTTGGGAGATTCTCTTATATCTTAGAAGAGTACAAAGTAAAATATTATCTCTTATTCTTCTACCGAAGCAGAATATCATTTTATAACCTATACTACTACTGAAATTGTTTGGCTATGTTGGTTATTTACTGATATGGGTATTTTTCTCTCGAACCTACCCCTATATATTGTAACAACTTTAGTGCTATTCAAATTGCTCATAATTCTGTCTTTCATAAACGCACCGAGGATATAGAGATTGATTATCATCTCACTCGCCATCACTATCAAAATGGCACTACCACTTTGTCATTTATCTAATCTTCCGTGCAAATTGCAGACTTGCTCACTAAGGCGTATTCTACTATACGTTTTCAATTTTTGGTTAACAAACTCTCGTTTCCTATTAAAGCATCGTGAGTGTGAGGGGGAATATTAGTATATGATAAAAAAATTATTTATGTAAGGGGAGAATTAGTCTTTTAATTTGTTAATACTTATCTATTTATATCTCTTTTTTTTTGTAAACTCTAAGTTTTATGAATATAATGATCTAGCTATCGTTTGTTCTCTTCTTTCTCTTGTCTATTTCTCCTTCTCTTTGCATCATTTTTAGATTATATTTGCAATATTTTCACCCCTTTTAGCCTCCTCCAGCTACTACTTCTCCGCCCTCTCTGTCCTCCCACACACTGCCGAATCAATCTCCGTTGCCTTCCTCCGCTTCTTCCTCTTCTTTGACCTGCTCACACCAATCCTTTGCATTCTCTATAATCGCATGGCCACTGACTCCACCTTTGAACCTCTCCTTAGAACAACCGCAATAAATATCTTTGTCTCCAAGCACTGTGTCGCCGTGCTCGACTTGGCTTTCAGGTTCCTGCTTGTCTGGCTTCAGGGCCAAGTTATCGACTCCTTGTCCTCTCATTCTAGCAGCTTCACCCTTCTTTTGTTTGATAACGTCGTCACGGTTGCTTTGTTTTCGAGGAGTTCTTGCCAACGTTGTGGGTTCTATCGTTGGCAGGTGATTGGGATGTTAGCTAGAGGAAGACACGTGGCTTGAGGAGGCTACGTGACATGACTACAATGGCAGGAGAGAAGTGTCCGTGGCTATCTCGAGAGAGAAATCCCGCCGAGTGCTAGGCCTCGGTTGACCTATCACTCAGGATCTCATTCATGAAGTCGTTAAATAACTTTGGAGTGCGGACAGAGCACTAGTGACAAAAAGAGAGAACAACCTGAAATGATAATGATAAGCTTAATATGCGCGACGACGGTTACTAACACCCTCCTATGTAGGACGGCTGATAGGTAGTTACAACCCATAACGCATGATGATAATGGTGAACTTAATATACGCGACGACAGTTACCGGCATCCCCTGCATATGACAGCTGGCAGGCGAGTACAACCTATAATGTATGGAAACAAGGAAGGTGGTTACAGTAACGTCTGGGTACTCGAAGGAGAGGAACGATGACTATATAAGGTGCTTAAGCACCTAGGTAAAAAAATCTAAATTCTCTTAGCTCCAAATAATTTACTTCCTTGCTTCTCTTATTTTGAAAAGCTTCTAATTTGAGTGTCGGAAAGGGTTGCACCGGAACTCCTTCCAGAGTGTCCCTTTAATGCTTGTGTTAATCTCGTAGGCCCAAGCGCCTCCTCGTCTTCACCCTAAGTTATACTACCGAGACTTGTCATCCATGTCGTTTTCTTCCGGAATAAATTTGGCATCGTCTATGGTAACTTGTCTAAATACCAGAAGGAACACTTCGATGACAGAATCAGAAGGGCAACCAATCACTTTAACAAGGGAAGAGCTAGATCGTCTAATCACCCACGTTGTTCGAGAGGCGCTAGAGCAGCATTAAATCGAACAAGATGCTTCTCAAAGAGCAATCTCTTTACAAGCAGAGGCTCAGTGATCATCTGCATCATATGTACGTAATTGGAGATCCGCGTCGCCTCCAGGTGTGCCCGTGATCGTAGCCCTAGGGCATTGATGGGACTCCATTGGAGACCTAAAGAAATCGTAGATAGCTGCTTCCAGCATTCTACGCAGAGAAGAGGGACAAGGAAGGAGTGAACTTGTAAAGGTTCTCCCAAAGCCCACTTCCTCGCCATTCGTCCGGGATATTGTAGATGATCCCATGCTCAAGCAGTTTCGGGGCCCAAAAATTGCTGAATATGATAGAAAAGCATATCCTGAGGGTCATGTGTGTAAGTTTGAGAATGCGACTCTATTGTACCAATATATATATGGGGTGAAGTGCTGAGTGTTCTTAAACACTCTGTCAAGAGCAGCGCAACGATGGTTCTAGAGGCTGCCAAACAACTCTATAAACTCCATTCTGGAGTTTAAAACCGTCTTCTTGCATCATTTTGCCAGCAGTCGGTGATATCAGAAGACGATACTTAACCATCAAAAGATGACACTTAACCTCTTCGCTCTGAAGCAGAAGAGAAAGGAGTCGTTGAAGGACTGTATACAGTGGTTCAATCAGGTGGCTCAGAATGTGCCAAGCACCACTTTAGAAATTCTTGTCGGCGCCTTTACGCAAGGGCTTACTAAAGGAGACTTCTTCCGGTCCCTCGTGAAAAGACCACCGACCAGCTTTGATGATCTATTGGAGCGATCGGTCAAACATGTCAATGTGGAGGAGGCACAGCATGCCCGTCGAAAGGACTCGGGAAGCACCCCTATTCAAATCTCGATATAATTAGAGAGAAAGGAGCCACCTGCTCCTACCCGTGCGAAGAATTCTCGCTCGGGCAAAAGTCATTGGGACAATAGGAATAAGCTGGTGGAAAGGGTGGATATTGAGGTACCACCCCGACGGAGAAGTATTACGACTTCCGTGGCAAGACTACACACTCTACCGAGGAGTGCTACACTTTAAAGAAGAGAGGAAGGAAGGACGTCGGTACTAGGCTACGCAAGAAGTAGAGCAACTTGGGATATCGGCGAAGATCCCCTCACCGAAGTCGATCTCCTAGGTGAGGTCGATTGGGGGAAGAAGAAGCCAGGGGTGAACCCAGTCACCCTCCGAAGGGAGATCAAAGGATGCCTCACCCCGTCGGTCTAATTCTCCAAAACAAGATCCTAGGATGGGTAAGGCTCCCACCCAAGGACCTCCATTGGGCCACGTCGGGATGATCTCGGGTGGCCCGACTGACGGAGACTCCAATCGGGCCAGGAAGTCTCACACGCGTAGACTGGAAAACTAGGCGATTGAGACTAGTCGGGAGAGGCGCACGGGGTCTGTCATCTCCTTCAACCTCGATGATCTGGAGGATGTTGAGGCACCTCATGATGATGCATCGGTAGTTCTCGCATGTATCACTAATTATGAAGTTAAACACATTTTTATTGACATAGGAAGCTTAGTCAATATCCTGTACAAAGTGGCGCTAGACCAGATGCAGATAGATGAGGACGAGTTACGTCCTATCTCGACACCACTGTTTGGCTAGACATCGAATGCAACTGCTGGGACACATCTCTCTCTCCCTATCTTTGGGGGATGATACCTTGCAAAGGACAAGGAGGACTCTCTTCATAGTGGTGGATGTCTCATCGTCATACAATGTCATTCTGGGGAGACCAGCCCTCAGCTTGTTCCAAGACGTGTTATCGATCTACCACCAAAAAATCAAGTTCCCGGTCGGAGATCAGATTGTCAAGGTTAGGGGGAGTCAGTTAATCTCTCGCCGATGCTATAGCGAGGAAGTCAGAACAGAATCCCGGAAGAGCCTGAAGGCTCACGAGTACTTCCAAATCGACTTAGTGGATCCCCTGACGAAAGATGAGGCCAAGGAGGAATGCGAGCAGTTGAGCGCAAAGAAGTTCAAATACATCCTTATCAGTCGGGAGGAGTTACGAGAATGGCCGCGGACCTGAGCCCTAAACTTAGAGACAGGCTGATCAAATACTTGGTTAGTCATTATGATGTTTTTACATGGGCTATTGACGAGATTAAAGGAGTTCCTCCCGCTCTTGCTATGCACCAACTACACATCACTCTAGGAGCCCTACCAGTAAAACAAATGCGAAGGCACTTTACTCCGGAACAGGACTAAATAATCAGGGAAGAGGTAGTAAAGTTGCTACAAGCTAGACACATTCAGGAAGTTTAATTCCCGACCTGGTTGGCAAACGTTGTACTGGTCCCTAAACCCAGGGGAAAATGACGGGTTTGTATTGACTTCCAAGACTAAAGACTACTACCCCTTACCTCGCATTAATCAGTTGGTTGATTCAACCTCCGATTGTGAATTCATTTCGATGCTAGACACATACCAAGGATATCATCAGGTTCATTTGGCTTTGGAAGATCAGGAGAAAGTGAGTTTTGTCACCGCCGATGGCACCTACTGTTATAAGGTCAACATAAGATTGGTCGAAATATCGAGGTTTATGTTGATGATATTTTGATCAAGACTGAGAATGGGAAGGACATGATCGTCGACCTTGAGGAGATGTTTGCTACCCTCAGAGCTAACATATTAAAGCTGAATTCAGCTAAGTGTCTATTCAGAGTGAAAAGTGTGTGGTTCCTCGGGTATATGGTAATAGAAAGAGGGATTGAATCAAATGCAGAGAAGGTGCATTACCAAGCAACTTCAAAGAAGTTCAATGACTTAATGGAAGGATCACAGCCCTATTGTTAGGATGTATACTAAAAGCCTAGTTGTTGTATGGACATCTATATTTTGGAATAAGAATCACATGGTCATTGTTTGCATTTTATATTTGTTATATATGCTATTGTCCTTTACCTTACATTGTAGATAACATGGTGTGTGGTGCCACATAGAAAATCATGTTATCAGTTCCTTGTGAAGTATAAGTAGTGGCTCACAACCGTGATAGATTTGGACAAACCATTAGAATGGTTGTAGTGAAATTTGGTATTAGTCTATCTTGACTATAGAATTACACTAGTACACTTTGTGTGTATTGAGAAAGACCGATTAAAGGTGATTCGATTTATACTGACTATATAATCGAATCAGACCTCATATATTATGATATACATGCTCTTAATCCAGATATAATAACGGACACATGTACTTAATATTTATTTCTTTAATTTACCAATGGGCGAGCTTTATTCGTTAAATCAATAGGTTCGGTAAATTGAGAAATAATATTATTTACATGATGTGTCATTGATTATAGAAGAAAACTGTGTCTAATGCGTTAGGATGATGATGTCCCCTTGAGGAGCTCATAAAGTTCATCATGTAAATTCTACAGGTGGACTTGGTCCGACATGATGATAAGGTTGAGTGGTACTACTCATGAAGTTAGATATTAATTAATTAAATTGTCAGTAATTTAATTAATTAATGGGCATACGAGATCTTAAACACGGGGAGATTATGTATACATAATATGGTGGAGTCCATATTTAATTATGGGGTTGGTGCGGTAGTTCAATGATAACACATTAGTGTAGCGGGTTATCATTAATGGGTCGGGTTTAGGATCCATTAGGAGACCAAAACCAACTCCTCCTCATGGTCCCTATTGTAGCCTATATATACCTCATGAGCCATCATGAACCAAGCCCTAAGCCTCTTATTTTTCTCCTCTTTCTCTCTCTCTCTCTCCTAAGGTTTGTGGCACCGGCGGCCAAGGCAAGAGGAGGTGGTGCACAAGGTTTAGGAGAAGGAAGAAAGCTCTTGTCTTCTCTTCTCCTCTTCTCTTCTCTACCTTCTCTTTGGGCGTGCGGCATCAACAAAGTGGGGAGAGGGGTTGGCGCACCTCTTGGTGGAGCTAGGGCCGGCAGTTAGCAAAGAAGAAGGGTCTTCTTCTTTTGGCCGGCGCAAGCAAGAAGAGGAGACTTCATCTTCTTCCTCTATTCTTTCCTCTTCTTCCTTTAGGTGTACGGCTAGGTCAAGCAAGAAGGAAGCTTTTCTTCCTTCTTGTTGGGCGCGCGACACCAAGAGAGGTAGAAGTGGTTGGCGCAAGGAGAAGAAGGGCTTTTGGTGGCTTCGTTTCTTGGAAGACCGTCGCCCGCACGACGTCCAAGAAGAGGACAGGAATACGATTGAAGATCAAGAGGTAAACAAGAGATATAAATCTTGTTTTGTTTCTTCTTATTTAATTGTATTGCTTATATATCATGGACCCCAAAATCAAACACAAAAACCGGCGATCTAATTCGTCATCTATTCCACGGCTATTTGATTAAGGAGATTGAATTGCTTGAACAACAAGTTTATTCAAGCGATCACTCAATCGAATAGCACGATGATGAAAACAGTCGCTTGGGAAGTTTTCTTTCTATCCGGATTTATTTTTATTAATGAAATTTTAATCCGGGGACACGGAGAGGAATCCCGATGCAACCGAAACCTAACACCTATCCTGGTTCATATCTCGATTAGTAGATCCAATTTTACCCTTCTTCAAAATCTTGAAGAAAGTAGTCAAGTTTGAATGGGATGGTCAGTGCGAGAAGCCCTTCATGGAGCTGAAGGCATACTAATCTAGCCTTCCCATATTGTACAAGCCGCTAGAAGGAGAGACTCTTTTTGTCTACCTATCTGCAGCCGAGCAAACTGTGGGTTCAACACTTATTCGGGAATAAGGTAGCATTCAATATCGCATCTATTTTTTCAGTCACCTTCTTAAAGATGCAGAGACTCGGTACACCATCCTCGAGAAGCTAGCGTATGAGTTGGACTTAATCGCGAGGAAGTTAAGGCTTTACTTCCTAGTACATCCCATAGTCATATTCACCAATAGCCCGCTCGGGCATGTCCTCACAAATCCGAAGGCATTTGGGTAGTTGATCAAGTGGACCACAAAGTTGAGCGAATATAGGATCTAGTATCAGCCTCAAACAGCTATTTAGGCTCAGGCTTTAGCCGACTTCATGCTAAAGACAGTTTCGGTTCCCGACTCTGAGGAAGTCTGGAAGGTTTATGTTGATGGCTCGTCTAACCAGAGGTCAAGCGAGATTGGCATTTTAATGATATCTCCTCGCGAAGATGTACTATAATTATTCATCGGACTCAACTTTTGAGCTGCCAACAATGAAGCCGAATATGAAGCCAGATTGCATGACGCCAGGCGGGTTGGAGCCACTCGGGTTATATTGTATTCAGATTCTCAACTAGTGACAGAACAACTCGAAGGAGATTTTGATGTCAGGAATGAATGGATGCAGAGGTATGCAACAACATATCATCAATTGAAACCTACTTTTATGAAAGTAACTCTGCAAAAAATCTCTCGAACAGATAATGTCAAGGTTGGTAAACTAGCCAAGTTAGCAAGTTCTCTAGCATCGTAGATACTGGATGAACCTATCATCCATAAGGAAGTTGTGGCTCAGATAGATGGAGAGCATGCTAACATTGTATCCCCTGACTGGAGAGAATCTTATATAGTGTTCCTCCGTAATGGAGCAGTACCCTAAGATCATAATTAGGCCCGACTCTTTAGGCGTAGCATTGCTCGGTTCACGTTAGTCGGGGAACAACTTTATAAGAGCGTTTGTCAGACCATTACTCAAATGCATCCGGCCGGGTGACGTTGAGTATATTATGCGAGAAGTTCATGAAGGCATATGCGGGAATCATATCGGATGTCGATCAATGGCTAGGAAGATTATTCTAGCCAGATACTTCTGACCCACGCTACAAGCAAATACAAACAAGTTTGTCGCCTGATGTGAATCTTGCCAGAAGCATCAACATATCCCCCATCACCCAACTAAACTACTTCGAGCCTCTATGGTCTCTTGTCCCTTTGACTAGTAGGGGTATGGATATAGTAGGTCCCTTTTCGACTAGGACGCAACAAAAGAAGTTTTTGCTGGTTCTAGTAGATTACTTCTTTAAATGGATTGAAGTTAAACTGCTCGCCCAAATTACTGAGACAACCGTGATAAAAATCTTGTGAAACGATATTGTTTATAGGTACGAAATTTCTCATAAATTAGTGTCAGACAATGGTAGGCAATTTTCAGGTCACAAGCTTAGGGAATGGTGTGAAGGGTTGGGCATTCGGTAGACCTTTACTTTAGTAGCTTACCCGTAGAGCAATGGCCAGACCTAAGTTGTCAATCAGGAAATTGTAAAATACGGTAAAAAAAAATTATAATAATAAATAGATGTACAAAATAAAATAAATATTTAAATATATATATAGGAATACATATTAATACCATAAATAGGAGGTTGAAATTAGACATAATCAGATGGAAAATTTGGAATAATTTTATGGAATTTTTGGATATATTTACGGGATTAATTGGGCGCAAAATTGGTTAGTTATGAATTATTTAAGGAAAAGATTTATTTTCGAAATTATCTTTTATATATATTTATTTATTTATTTATTTATTATTAAGCCTAAACTCATCGCCGATGCGGGAATGCCCTTGCGCCCGGTCGCCCTTCCCTTATCCTTGTGGACGCAAATCGCCGTAGCCCACCACGGCCGGCGTCGATCTCCCTGTCCGCCGCACCTCTCCTCCTCGTGCCAAGCCCTAAACACGCCGACTCCCCGTCCCTTCTCTCATCTCATCTCCGGGCTGATCGCCGGAGCCGTAGCCACTCCTGCTCGTGCAACGCCTTCTCTCTTGTGGTCGCCAGACGTAGGTTTCCTCCGACGCAATCCCCGACGGCACGAGCGAGCTGAAGCCGACGCCGATCGCTGAGGCCGTTCGGCGACGCCGCACCCCCATTGCGAGAGGGCACTGTCGGTTTTCCAATCGCGATCTCCATCTCTGGCCATTGCTCTGCTAGGTAAGGTTCTCGTTGTGATTATATAGAATGGAATTTCTTGATAGGAACTCTTGAATCGTTTCCATAGCAATCGGTTTTGGGAATTTAGGTTGCTCTGTAAAATTCCTACTGCTCGGGGTTGTTTTGGTATGTCTCGATCGATCTTGTGTGTTAGATTTGGATTGGGTTCTTGCTGTCTTTGTCGTGAGTGTTCTTTTAGAGGTGAGTTGGGATTATGTTGTCCTTCGAATCTGCTGTGAGTTTTGTGAACTGTTCTTATGGGTTGTTGGGTGATGAAGTTTATTGATTTGGTTCGTGATACCATGTTAAGTGGTTTAGGTTGATAGGTGGAGTATTGCTTATAATGGCAATTCGGTTTCTGTTGGGTTAGATTAATTAAAGATTAATCTATTTAATTATAAGATTAATGAATCTCATGTTTGTATTGTTAATGGGAATGAAATAATTGGAAAGTATAAACATTTGACTAGTTAATGCATCGATTAATTAATTGTTAATAGGATGCGGCGGTTGTTAGAAGTTGACCTCTCCAAGCTCTTAGGAATTAGATTTGGATAGATTGGGATTTAGGTTTAGTTATTTGGTTTATAGTAGATCTTAGCCATGATTTATATGTTATGTTTCAGGATTATGATTTTGATTTGGAGCAGACTCTCGGACGTGAAGGCACTTAGCATGATCTACATTTAAGGCGGGTACTTCTCCCTTGATTCTTGTAGTTTCGTTTACCTTAAATGCATGGTCGTTTTACTTCCTGAGTAGGTTTGCTTTATCTTGAATCTATTTGCCTTGTTTTCCTGCTTGATACCTATTCGTGCTTGACCTTTGAGTGATAATTCCAAATTGTTCAGTTATACAGTGTCATCACTTGACTTCTGATCTAAGAGTACCGCGTGTACTATAGAATAATCATTTGACCTATATAGGGTTTTATTTACATTAGATAACCCTACCCAGTAGATTAGTACATGTTTATTTACTTTGATATTGATTTGTGCTTTTCGTAGGTTTTCCTTATTTTGGTGCTACTGGTGTTTTCTGTTTCACATGGTTTTGGGTTTGATGGAGGTGGTATATAATAGTGTCATGCATCATAGCATTCAGGCCGACGACCGCGGGCTCCTTGGTGGTTGAGACGGGTCGTCGGGTATATTTTTCCTCTTGTGCCACGCTTAGTCGGAATTGTGTGCAAACAGTTGATACTCCACAGGTATTAGGAGTCCCCACAGGTGCTTTGGGGTTTTTCATATCAGGGCCACGGTTGTCGTGGTGTTTTTGCATAGCCACAGGTGCTTGGCGCTTGTATCTGGTCCACTCAACCTAATGGTGGTTGGTGTGTGTACGGTGCAGGTCATGACATCATATACATATTGTGCATTGTGCATTTGCTTGTGTTTGTTGCATTTGTTTGAGCTATGATTGTTGCATTTGATTGACATGCATATACGGTTATGATTTGCATTTTATATGATCTGGATATGTTCAACAGTATTAGGTGTTTAAGGAGGTGTTAGAGGGGATTTCTGCCCCTACTTGTTACATGGTTTCAGGTATGTTTTATTTGTATGGATGCATTTTGTTTATGTTCTTGATTCCGGAGACTGTATACCCTTTGGCTATCATTATGCTTGTCTTACCCTTTTATATACCATGCATTTATCTGTTCTTATACCCGCAGAGTTCCACCCGGAACTCACCACCCCTTGTTCTTCTTTTTGTTTCAGGTAGTCGATAGCTCTGCGTCTCGTGCTGCCAGGAGGGGATCCAGCTGCCAGTCTCCCAGTTTGAGTATTAGATTTATTGGTTTTCGTACACTCGTAGTCGTTTTATAGTATTAGTGTCGTTTTTGGTTTTATTATCGTTCTGGATGATATTTGGTTTTTCGTTAGACATGTATTTATTTATTTCCGTTGGATTTCGGTTTGCTGCGCTTAGATATGAAGAATTATTTATTTGTCAGTTATTTTATTTAACTGCGTGGTTGTGGATGTGTGAATGCCAGCCGAGTGTGGCTGAGCTATATTATTATGGTTGAGGTGTGTGTATGTATAAAAGTTTCAGATTGTCCGCCGTACAGGGGAGGTGCTGCCCGATTTTCGAGCGAGCCCGGGCCTCTGGGGGCGTGATAGAAATAGTCCGAGGCCTCAAGATAAAGCTGGAACATATAGGTGGTAGCTAGGTAGAAGAGCTCCTGAGCATCTTATGGTCTTATCATACTACCCCCAAAGAAGGAACTGGGCAAAGTCCTTTCCATCTTGTATATGGGGCAGAGGCGGTGATTCCTATCGAAATAGGCAAAGAATCAACTCGGCGGCAGCTGTACAACAAGGAGAACAATGATCAAGAGCGACTGCTCGACCTGGACCTGATCACGGAGGTATGTGATAAAACTGCTACCCGGCTAGCTGCATATCGTCAACATATGAAATAGGTCTACAGTCGTTGAGTGAACCCCAGGGCTTTCCGAGTTGATGATTAAGTCTGAAAAAGAATCAAGCCTGTTAGCGACGTTGGTAAGCTCAAGCCACAATGGAGTGGGTCGTACACCATTATTGAAAAGCTCACAGGTGTCAATTATTATTTGCAAGATGCTAATGCCAAAAGATTGGATAGGCCATGGAATGCAAATAATCTCTAGCCCTATCGTATGCAGTAATTTCTATCATGAAATATATCTATATGTACATATATTTGTATTCCTTAGTCTCTTGTCAATTAAATTGTTAGGACAAATTTTATTCGGGAGCTCGAGTACACAAGGATGTGCCCATCGAGACGTGTTGCAGCTAAAGTTCCAACCAGCTTGTGGTGCCAAGGATGGCTGAGCTATGTAGACCTGGCCGAGGTGCTGAGGATGCCCGGCCGGGAGCAGCTGAAGTTCCTACCAGCTCGCGGTGCCGAGGATGTCCGAGCTGTGTGATAGATCGAATAGGCGTGCTAGAGGGGGGTGAATAGCACTTTTTCGGTTGAATCTCTACAAGGTTGTTAGCGCAGCGGAAATACAAATAAAAATAAACTAATAATAAAGAACAATGCTAACAAACCAGGTTTACTTGGTATCCACCCCGGACGGGTGACTAATCCAAGAATCCGTCGGTGGATCAATCCCCGGATAACCTCCGGCTAGCCCTCGTCGCTCCTTATGGGTGGAGAAACCTCACCACAATCACTTTGACAAGATCTGGGCACAAAAGACTACTAACTCACTTCACCCAAGCGAGTTTCATCAAGAGATAGTAGTCTGAAATGAGCCCCTTTAAATAGGGCTCGAATCTGAAACAGTCGCTACCAGTCGATTGCCCCTAGGGCAGTCGACTGGTACTACTCAGATTCGACCGTTACAGTACAACGTTCGAATCTGCCAGCCTGTTCCAGCCTACACCAGTCGACTGCCCCATGGCCAGTCGACTGGTACACACCTAAGCCTAGGGTTTCACTCCCGAGTACAAATCTCATTGCACTCAAACCCTCCCGGCTTAGCCCCTGAGTACAATCACTCATACTCAGACCCTCACAACCTAGTTGACTCTTCTCCAGCAGCCTCGACTGTTGCCTTCACGCCTTCTTCATCTTCGGCCCTCGTCCCTCGGATGCGCACATAAACCTCCAGTTTGCCTCCATGCCACCCTTCACGTACGCCTCGAAGTCCGCGTCCCTCGGCTCATCATCCCTGCAATCCAACGATCCCTCGGATGCGTACGCAAGCCTCCAGCTTGCCTCCATGCCATCCTTCACCTGAAGAGATCAACCAAGTCCATGTATACCTGTACACCTGCACACTCATGTACACATATGAGAACACAATAAATCCTAACTTAATCATATTGCCTACACACATCAAAACCTTATGATCCTCTAGATCATCTCAGGACCGATTGCCTCAACAATCTCCCCCTTTTTGATGTGTGGCAATATGTTAAGTTAGGTAATCATATAGCAATAACAATAACAACAGCAATAACAAAAGCAATAGCAATTGAAAATCAAAGCATAACACACAAGAGGCAACCTCCTCATTAACCTATGCTTTCTCCCAATTTTCAATCCTTATTGCTAATTCCAAATTAAGTTTTCCAAACTTAACTCCATAGTATCATCAATCAATCAACCAAAGTTAAGTTTCAACCTAAACCTAACTTAACACTCAAGTTCTCCCCCTTTAACACCATCAAAAAGATTGCCACAAGCAACCCTAGCCCTGGTGCCAAATAGAACCAACCAGATTTCTGAAAAACCCCTCAGAAATCACAAAACCATTAACTATCCACACTGCCAGTTGACTGCGACCTACCAGTCGACTGATACGCAGTTTTCAGAATTTCCAGCTGAAATTCAGAAACGCGTAAAAAATTCCAGAAAATCCAAAAAATGTGAAACTTTACATACACGCATGTTAAGGTATTCCCTACCCTAGAAAAATATTGATTCATGAAAAATGTCATCCGTGCTTGACTTTTGGTACAAACCCAAAAAACTTCAAATAATGTCAACTTTGTATCAACTTTGGAATCCAATCATGATTTCCTTTATTTGCGAATTTCATTCAACTTCATTTGACATTTAGAATGATCCTTAAACGTTCCATTTTCATATAGATATTTCCATTTTGACAAAAGCTCTCCCTCTTTTTCTCTTAAGTCTAAATGAAGATAAGAACACATAAAAATAAGACTTTTCCCATGCCCTTTTCTATAGATGTTTCATTATGTAACTTTGCAACCAATATATAGTAAACAATATAACCAATATAGGATTGCAAACCATTTAAAAACACATATATAAAGAGCATAATTTAAACCATAGTGTTTTAGCAATATATTAGCACTTAACGAACTATCAAAAACATCATCAAATTAAGACAAAATTTTCAATAACATGACATAAAAGAAAGTGTATCATACATGGAACCATAAAAGCCATCATGAAATGAACATCCAAGAGAGTAGCTAGGGCCAAAGCCCTGAAGTCATCCAAATAGTTACAATCATCAGAATGGAAAGTGTTTGAGAGGTATAAAAGATACATCAAGTAATAATAACGCTCTCAACACTGAACAACTCCCAAGAACTGCATCATCTGGTCAAGACATATGATCGTCACCGCCTGGAGGAGGAGGAGGAGGAGCCTGATAAATGAGATGCAGCTGTCGCAGCATCTCGTACATGTCGTCCTAGCGGCTGATAATCCCATTAACTGTCTTCTCAATTCTCTGCTCCGTCTACTGAAGTCCGTGGATATCCTCATGGATGACATGAACATCCTCCTGAAGCTGGTGAACATCGGATCGGAGCTGGGTGAACTCTGCACGTGTAACCATCTCTCCAGGCTCCTCGTCTGAACTCAATGACTCTGAACGTTCCCTCCAGACAAATGTCCCCTGCCGACTCTCTATACCTGCCAAGGACAATTGGCGTGTGTCAATCTGATTATAGTCCTTGGACAGGTGCTTGACCTGACCACTGGTGACGCGAATACCGAATCGCAACTGGAAAAACTCAGTCAACACATGACAGAAAGGCGTATAGATTTTCCCATTAACGCTTTGGGAAAAATGGCAAATGGAGGTAAATACATGAAGAGACACATCTATGTCCAACCTCCTCTCAAGAGCATACATCATTACTAGGTGAGGCAATCGAATCCTTGCCCTCCCCTTAGTAATAATGGGCAGGAGACACTCTATAACAATCTTGTACATAACATGACTAAATGGACTCATAGGTTTAGCATCAAAGGTACGCTCAGATTCATGCCTATGTCTTCTAAAATAGTGCAAGTGAATCTGATCAATGGTCACATCTGGAAACTCAAGCGGCTCAACAACGTTGGGAAAATAAGTATTACCATTGTTTGAAGCCCGACACTCTAGAAAACTAGCCAAAATCATGGTCGTGAAGGGGATGGTAACACTGGCCACTCTAGATTCATAAACATTATTTTCTGAGTCAATACAAGTCAGATTTGCATAGAACTCCTTGCACAGATCAATATTAACATCATGTTGACAATAAACCAGTTGTTCTATGCCAAAATAGGTGACCATCTCAATAATCTGATGTGTTTTTTCTTGGAAATAGACTTTGTTTAAGTACCGACAATGCATTGGGACAAACTCATTCTCTTCAACCTGCTTTTTACATTCTAAGCTCCTAAATATGGCCTCTTGTGGAACTTGTGGACCTGGACGGGATAAACCTTCACCCCTAGATCTCTTAGACACAACCCTAAGATACCAAACACATGCATGCATACCAAGATACCCCCCAAAAAGAGAAAATATCAAAGAAAACATATGCAAGATATCATGTTAGTATCTCAACACATTTTAAATGGAGAAATAAACCTTAAATCACGATACTTTTTCGCTAATCTTTTCATGGTGTTGAGTTTTGAAGGATTGACTTGAAGAGGAGAGGTTTTAATAAACCCTAGGGGTAAATCGGGGTTAGAGAAGGACTTAGAGAGGAATTTTAGGGCTTAGAAGGGCTTGAGGATGAAGGAGGAGCTTGGGAGATGAGAGGATCACCGGGTAAATTGTCAAAACCCTAGAGTTTGGTTCCCCTGGCACGCCCATTTCCTTTTATAAAACTCGTGTCCCAGTCGATTAGCAGGAGACCAGTTGACTGGGAGACCTCACAGAATGTATTTACAGTCGGAACCAGTCGACTGCCCTATGGCCAGTCAACTGGTAAAACTTACAGTAGGTTCCCAGTCTTGGACCAGTCGACTGCTAGTAGGGCAGTCGACTGATACTCAGTTTTTCAGTTTTCCAGTCTAAAATTCAGAAAAGCCTAACTAATTCCACAAATTTTTAAAAAATCTGAAATTTCATGGAGAGATTTGTAGATCCTATATATACTTGAGAAAAATATAATCTTAATCAAAATTACCTCAAACCCCAAGATTGGTACAAACTTCAAGTCTCTCTAAATTGTATCAATGAAACTAACCCAGAAGTTCTAATTTTGACCTCACTTTGATCCTTCTTCCCATGCTCATTCATAATCTACTGATAACATCAAGTTATATGATGTTTAAGCATTAAAAAATCAATTCCCCTCAATTATAATCCCAATTTCTTCCTTTTTCACAATAATTCTCCCTTTAGTGTGCCAATTCTCTAGGATTGAGACTAACCTTAGTCGTTTGAACCTCTTGGCACACCCTATAGTCCATTTAATCTCCTAGAAGGAAACCACCTGAGATCCATTGACCATGGATCCCATTTTGGCTTCTAGAACTCTCCCTTGAGCTCCTAGCCCTAGTTGCCTCCCTAGGTAACTCTTCTACAAAGTCAAGACCACACCGGTGCTCCTCCGGTGCTTCTTGGTCTTCTACTCTCCCTCTCTTAACCCTATAAACCTTATGTTTGGTCAATTCCTTTCCTTTTTCCTTAGATGGATTTTCTTTGCCATTTCTAGCCTTCCCTCTACCATAGTTATAGGACACCCTTGAATATGACATTTTATCAACATTTGCCCTCCTAGGGTGGTATCCTAAATTCGGTCTACCATTCCTAAGAGATTTATCTTTTTGCATCATGCTTGCCCCCTTTGACCCTCTAATGATTCTATCTAGGTTTTTCTCTAACTTATCAAGTTTTGCTCTCAAAACTTGAGTTTCCTTTTCTAACTTCCTAACCTTAGAGTCATTAGATCTAATTTGATCATTTCTAGATTTACCCACTTTTCTAGGTATATTTCTCCCTTCCTTAGGGTTTATGCCTTGGTCCTTAGTCCTAGAATTCCTAGGTTTATCATGAAACATAGAATTTTGAATATGTTGGCACGCAAACGTGTTTTTGGTTCTATCATGATATTTGAAACCAAAATTACATCTAGGCAAGCAATTGTTTACATTTCTAGCATTCATGAAAGAACTTTGAGCATAAATAGTGTTAGGGATTACCTCCCTTACCTTTGTAGCTCCCCCTTGATGTGAGCTCCTTTTCTTTTCTTCTTTCTCCCATCTTCTAAGGTGCTCCATCTTTTTCAACTCTCCTTTTCTTGGGCATTTTGTATGGTAATGCCCTAGCTCCCCGCATGTAAAGCATCGAATATTCCTTCTTTTCTCCTTTTTAGCCTTCTCATTTCTACACCCCATGTTAGAATTTAAATTAATTGAAATGGGTTTAGCATGTATCTCCTTTTTACCTTTCGGGCACTTGTCATTGTAGTGCCCCTTTCTGTTACAACCAAAGCATATAATATGCTCTTTTGATTTGACTTTGGTAGAGATGGGAGCTTTCTCTTGCTCTTGTATAGTTGAGGGTCTCTCTCCCCCCATCAACTCTTGATGTTGATACTTCCTCTTCCTCTCTTGATGAGGTGAGTGGCTCCTTACTCGAGTTTTCAACTTTACTTGATGAACTTGACACTTTTCCTTCATTTTGGTCTTCTTGGACCCTTGAGCTTAGTTATTCAGATTCTTCCACTAGTTGAGCTTGTGCAGGGTTCTTGTGAAGTTCTTCTAGTTTGCTCCATAACTCATACGCATTTTTATACTCTCCTACATAATTCAACACATTTTTAGGCAAAATATCAATCAAAATATTGATTACCTTTTCGTTTGCCTGGATTGCTCTTGTTGTTCATTTATCCAATATCTAGGTCGAAGCCTCTTGCCGTACTTGTCTCTCGAAATTTCAAAGGGGTCTTCAATAGTCATTCAACACTCCTGATCCATTCCTAGCTAACTTTCCATCATTGCCTTCCAATGGCCGAATTCTTCATGATTGTAGGATGGTGGTGTGTTGATGTCTTGCCCCAACTTATCTACCATGTTCTTCTTCCTCTAATGTGTGCTCCCTTGGCGGTTAGTCCGATCATGAACGGTCCTTCGCTCTGATACCAACTGATAGATCGAATAGGCGTGCTAGAGGGGGGGGGTGAATAGTACTTTTTTGATTGAATCTCTACAAGGTTGTTAGCGCAGCAGAAATACAAATAAAAATAAACTAATAATAAAGAACAATGCTAACAAACCAGGTTTACTTGGTATCCACCCCGGATGAGTGAGTAATCCAAGAATCCGTCGGTGGATCAATCCCCAGATAACCTCCGGCTAGCCCTCGTCGCTCCTTGTGGGTGGAGAAATCTCACCACAATCACTTTGACAAGATCTGGGCACAAAAGACTACTAACTCACTTTACCCAAGCGAGTTTCGTCAAGAGATAGTAGTCTGAAACGAGCCCCTTTAAATAGGGCACGAATCTGAAACAGCCGCTACTAGTCGACTGCCCCTAGGGCAGTCGACTGGTACCACTTAGATTCGACCGTTACAGTATAACGTTCGAATCTGCCAGCCTGTTCGAGCCTACACCAGTCGACTGCCCCATGGCCAGCCGACTGATACACACCTAAGCCTAGGATTTCACTCCCGAGTACAAATCTCTTCGCACTCAAACCCCCCGGCTTAGCCCCTGAGTACAATCACTCATACTCAGACCCTCACAACCCAGTTGACTCTTCACCAGTAGCCTCGACTGTCGCATTCACGCCTTCTTCATCTTCGGCCCTCGCCCCTCGGATGCACACGCAAACCTCCAGTTTGCCTCCATGCCACCCTTCACGTACGCCTCGAAGTCCGCGTCCCTCGGCTCATCGTCCCTGCTATCCAACGGTCCCTCGGATGCGCACGCAAGGCTCCAGCTTGCCTCTATGCCATCCTTCACCTTAAGACATCAACCAAGTCCATGTGTACCTGTACACCTGCACACTTATGTACATATATAAGAACACAATAAATCCTAACTTAATCATATTGCCTACACACATCAAAACCATATGATTTCCAAATCATCTCAGGGTCGATTGCCTCAACACTGTGTAGACTTGGTCGAGATGCTGAGGATGTCCGACCGGGAGCAGCCGAACTTCCTACCAGCTCATAGTACCGAGGATGCCCAAGCTGTGTAGACCTGACCAAGGTGCTGAGGACGCCCGACCGGGAGCAGCCGATGTTCTTACCAGTTTGTGGTGCCGAGGATTCCCGAGCTGTGTAGACTTGATCGAGGTGCTGAGGATGCCCGGCCGGGAGCAGCTGAAGTTCCTACCAGCTTGTCGTGCCAAGAATGCCCGAGCTAGGTAGACATGGCCAAGGTGCTGAGGACGCCCGACCGGGAGCAGCCAAAGTTCTTACTAGCTTGTGATGCCGAGGATGCCAGAGCTGTGTAGATCGAGTCGAGGTGCTTCGGATGCCCGACCGGGAGTAGCCGAAGTTCCTACCAGCTCATAGTGCTGAGGATGCCCGAGCTGTGTATGTTGATGCAGTCTGGCACGATTGTTGTTTTGGTGTTGACACCGATTTAAGTTTGGATGAGTGAATTCGGATTAAGTCCTGGTCGGGGACTGCGCATGAAACCCCGGTGAGTGAAGCCGGGTCCTAGTGAGTGAAGCCAGGTGATTGGAAATCCCGGTGAGTGAAGCCAGGTCCTGGTGAGTGAAGCCAGGTGATTGAAATCCCGGTGAGTGCAGCCGGATCCTAGTGAGTGAAGCCTGGTGACGAAAATCCCAGTGAGTGAAGCCGGGTCCTGGTGAGTGAAGTCAGGTGACGGAAACTCCGGTGAGTGAAGCCGGGTCCTGGTGAGTGAAGCCAGGTGAATGAAATCCCAGTGAGTGAAGCCGGGTCTTGGTGAGTGAAGTCAGGTGACTGAAATCCCGGTGAGCGAAGTCGAGTCTCGGTGAGTGAAGCCGGGTCCTGGTGAGTGAAGCCGGGTCCTGGTGAGTGAAGCCAGGTGACTGAAATCCCGGTGAGTGAAGCCGGATCTCGGTGAGTGAAGCCGGGTGACCGAAACCCTGGTGAGTGAAGCCAGGTCCTAGTGAGTGAAGCTAGGTTGAATGAAGTCCCAGTGAGTGAAGCTGGGCACGGAGTCTTGGTCCGGGGGACTGAGCACGTGTTAGAGAAGGCTAGGGAGCTTGTTCTTTGGACTTAGAGTTGAATTGGGAGTTGCTGGATCGGTCTGGTGACCGATCAGGGAGTTGGAACGAACTCCTGTTGTGGATCGGTCCGGTGACCGATCCAGAGAAGTCTGATCGTTCTGGTGAACGATTAGAGGGAGAGCCAAATGCTTCTGTTCGGCTCCTGATCGTTCTGGTGAACGATCAGGGAGAGAACAGAATGCTTATATTAGGTTTCTGATCGTTCTGGTGAACGATCAGGGAGAGGTCAGTAGGTTTCTATGAAAAACTTGGATCGGACGCTTGACCGATCAAATTGTTGCAACATTTATCACCCGGACCGATCAGAATCGCTCCTGATCGGTCAGGGAGTGACCTGATCGGTCACCAGATCGATCAGGGCACACCCTGATCGGTTAGGTGACCGATCAGGAGTGTGTTTTTCTGCGGGTTGTGGGAAGCAAGCTTCTGGATCGATCTGGTGACCGATCGCTAATCTGTGATCGATCAAGTGATCGATCAGGGTCAGTCCGCGATCCCTCCATTCCCAACTTGGACCGATCAGGCAGGAGCCTGATCGTTCAGGGCTTTCCCTGATCGGTCTGGTGACCGATCAGGGTCATCTCTGATCGGTCTGTGGATCGATCAGTAGCTGAACTTTAATTCAAATACGCTGTCAGACTTCTGATCGCGTTCTGATTTCCTTCTGAACACTACTGATACCTGCTGATTCCTTTGTGATATGCTTTGCTAAGCCTCTGATGAGTGTGCAGGTGAGACAGGGATGATACAAATCAAGGAGAAGAGTCAAAGGGCGACTTTCACCATGGCAGGTTTGTATGTATTTTGTTTCTAGGTTACAACCGCTTCTGGCGCGAGATGGCGATTGTCTGATGAAGCTGGCGACTGACCTGAGGCTCAGCTGAAGTGGTTTCAGTGGACTGAGCCCAGTAGAGGTCAGTAGGTTCAGGCTATTGATCAGAGGTTGCAGACGTGCCGAGTGAGCAGAAGCTTAAGAACCGGAGATGCATAGGAGCGGAAAAAACAACAGACAGAAAACTTGGGGATGTTTTTGCTGTGGTTTTGAGCTCGCTGTATCTTCTTGCTTGAGTGTTACATTCTTGTGAGCGCTCCTTCTTGTTGTCGAGTGCACTTAATCTCATATCATCTTGAGGCATTTGTGGAGAGGTTTCTCCACCGAGAAGGAGGCGCTATTATATCCGGGTTCACCGGGGCTTGATCTGCTGACGATAAAGGGATCGCCCACCTTACGGGCACGCCAAGGAGTAGGGGTAAGTTATCCCCGAACCTTGTGCATCCGCGTGTTAGTGTCGGTTTACTTTCTTTCCTTGTTTTTGTTCTTTCTGTTTTGTTCAATTTCCGCTGCTAATCTGATCACAGAAAGAAGATTACAAAGAGGAAGTCTTTTGAGTGTCTGGCTACATTCACCCCCCCCTCTTTAGCCATACAAGCACCAACAAGTGGTATCAGAGCCTGGGGCTCTTCTCAAACGGATTAACACCCGAGAGTCTACAAGATGGCGATGGGAAGAGAAGGGTTGAGCACAAACAGACCTCCATTCTTGGATGGGACTGATTTTCCATATTGGAGGTCAAGGATGGAGTTTTATCTCAAGACCAACATCAGCATGTGGTTTGCTGTGAAGGAGAGTTTCATCCCTCCAAAGGATGACGAAGGAAAAGAGCTCGAGTTCTCAAGGTGGTCGGCAGAACAAATCGGAAGGGAGAAGCCGATGCTAAAGCCGTGGTCACCTTGCAATGCGGGATGACCAAGGAGGAGTTGATCATGGTTGGCCCCTTCACCTCTGCTAAAGACCTATGGAACAAACTCATTGAGCTCCATGAAGGAACTCAAGACACCCGGACAGCCAAGAAGTGTTGGATCGGGTTGGTCCGGCTAGAGGGGGGGTGAATAGACGGCTGGCCAATAAATAAAAGAAATGAAGGAACTCGTCTATTAAAAAAACTTGGTTGCAACTTGGTCGTTGCTTCCAAGACGGTTAAAGCAAAAAAACTCTCCTTGTGGCGGAGAAGCCTTACAACTGAAGCACACTAGACTTTAGAGAGAATTACAAGAAAAAAATGAATTACCTTACCTCTAAATCTCTAAGCCTATTTATAGTACAGGATGGATAAACTCTAAAACAAAGATAAATATTTAATCGGCTCTTGCGCAGAAGAAATCTCGGGATTTTTCTTCACCAACGTTTCGATTGCTTTTGACCAACTTTTCTTGACCAACCAACGTTTCGATTGCGCAGAAGATAAGGCTTGACTTTTGATCCACGTGTGAAGCTTTAACAAGCTTTAATTAAAAGCTTTAATTAAAAGCTTTAAAAAGCTTTTATCCGATTGCTTCTTATCCACGTGTGATAAGAGCTTTAAAAAGCTTAAATTAAAAGCTTTTATAAAAGACGAGTTTTAATTTAAAGTCTTTTATAAAAGACTTTAATTTAAGTTATCGTCTTAATCCAAGTCCAAGTCAAAGGCAACTTGGTTGATTGTTCGTAAGTAGATCTTTTAGGTGATTTCTGACCAACCGGAGTTAGGCTCACCCGAACCCGACTCCGGCCTTTCACCCCTCGAGCGTCCTTCCTCCCGGCTTCTCATCCCTCGGACACCGCGCACGTCCTTCTCGCTTCACCGGCGTACTCTTCCGCAGCTTCCGCGTCCCTCGGATTGTACCGAGCCCGTCGGCTCACTTCCCCGCACAATCCTTCTCGTCCGCTACGTCTTACGCTCGACTTCCTCCATACCTAAGTTCCTGCACACTTAGTAGAGGGATTAAAACCAACAGGACCTAACCTGACTTGGTTGATCACATCAACACCAACCGGGGCACCAACAATCTCCCCCTTTTTGATGTGCATCAACCCAAATTTAGTTAGGGATAAACAACAAACAATAAAAATATTGTAACAGTATTAAGCATAAAAAAAATTTTGCAATCATGTACATAACCTCCCCCTGAACATAAACTACTCTCCCCCTTTGATCACAGCAAAAAAATGGGACACAAAATTGGGAAGGGAAAATATAAATTTCACTTAATTTTTTTTTATTATTATTAAATTCATACAAATATGATAATTATAAAAAAAATCCTAATAAATTCATGATAAGTATGCCAAGTACTCAAAAATATAAAATTAATTTTCTCTAGTAAACTCCGATCGAAATAATCTCTTAAAAACATTTGATAATACAACAAATGATAAAGGACATAAAGAAAAAAATATTAGTCAATTTTATTTTTCATAAATACCAGAAAATTAATTCAATATTGATTTTGGGATCCAAAATAAATTTTCATCTACGGGGTTAATTAAAAACTTTGGAGGAATATAATTTCTAGGAATTTTTCTAAGCTGGCCCCTATGATTTTTAACATACCAATTCAGATTTTCAGGATAAAAATTCTTTTTAATTCTTAAACATGCAATATCATTTTCTAATTTCTCCACTAAATTCTTCAAATTTTCATTTTCTGTTTTCAGTTGGTCGGATAGAACAGATGAGCATACAGTGCCAAATCTTCTTTTAACTCAGAGTTTTCTATCTCCAATTTATTCATTGACTTAAGCATGGATTTTATTACCGAGTAGATTCGAGCAGGTGGAAGTAGACATACCTCACTTACCGGGTCAGTTTCGAAGTTAGGATCTTCCTCTTCATTGCTGCTTTCTCCCGAGGTGCTTTCTTCATCTTCGTCTTGGTGGCTTGCCATCAATGCAAGTCCGACAAACTCTTCGGCTTCCGATTCATCTGACGAGGTCTCGTCCCAGGTGGCTTTTAGTGCCTTTTTCTTCTTTGGCTGGTTCTTGAGTTTAGGGCACTGATCTTTAAGGTGTCCCTCCTCATTGCAGTTGTAGCATCGGACCGTTCGTTTTTTCTTTCTCTGCACCTTTTTTGAGCGGTTAGTATTAATGTATTTACATAATTTTCTTACCGCTAGTGCTGTTTCTTCATCATCCGTTGAAGATTCTTCGTTGAGTTGGATCTTCCTTGTTTGTAGCGCAATATGGTCAGCTTTCCTGTTCTTTTCTACAAAGCGTGATTCGTGAAGTTCCAAAGTAGAAAACAACTCTTCTAAAGTACTTATTTCTATATTTTTTGAAATATAATATGCATCGATTACCGAGGTCCATTCCGGGGTTCTCGGAAACGCGTTTAGAGCGTACCTTTGAGCATCGCGGTTACTTACCTTTTCTCCGAGATTTTCGAGGCTTGTGATTAGTTCTTTTACCTTTGCATGTAATCTCGCAACAGATTCTCCGTCTTCCATCCGTAGATTGGTCAGTCGGCTTCGAAGAACATCTCGTCGCGCTAGTTTTGCTTCCGAGGTTCCTTCGTGCAGTTCCAAGAACTTTTCCCAAAGTTCCTTCGCCGATTCGTACTTACCGATCCGGTTCACATCTTGCTCTGGGAGGATGGTCAGCAGATGAAATTCTGCCTTTCTGTTTGCTACAGCATCAACTTGTTCCTTCTTGTTCCAAGAATCAGGATCCTTGATCTTTCCTTCATTGTCTTTGGGAGCTGCATAGCCATTTATCATAATAATTAATAATTCATAATCTGTAGTAAAAAATACCTGCATCTTCCGTTTCCATGCCGCGAACTCCCCCTCAAATTTAGGCGGGTATATTGCTGGTCCAACCATCTTAAAATTTGCAGCAGTTGGCGGTTAGTCCTTCTGCGGCGGCCTGGCTCTGATACCACTTGTTGGATCGGGTTGGTCCGGCTAGAGGGGGGGTGAATAGACGGCTGGCCAATAAATAAAAGAAATGAAGGAACTCGTCTATTAAAAAAACTTGGTTGCAACTTGGTCGTTGCTTCCAAGACGGTTAAAGCAAAAAAACTCTCTTTGTGGCGGAGAAGCCTTACAACTGAAGCACACTAAACTTTAGAGAGAATTACAAGAAAAAAATGAATTACCTTACCTCTAAATCTCTAAGCCTATTTATAGTACAGGATGGATAAACTCTAAAACAAAGATAAATATTTAATCGGCTCTTGCGCAGAAGAAATCTCGGGATTTTTCTTCACCAACGTTTCGATTGCTTTTGACCAACTTTTCTTGACCAACCAACGTTTCGATTGCGCAGAAGATAAGGCTTGACTTTTGATCCACGTGTGAAGCTTTAACAAGCTTTAATTAAAAGCTTTAAAAAGCTTTTATCCGATTGCTTCTTATCCACGTGTGATAAGAGCTTTAAAAAGCTTTAATTAAAAGCTTTAATTAAAAGCTTTTATAAAAGACGAGTTTTAATTTAAAGTCTTTTATAAAAGACTTTAATTTAAGTTATCGTCTTAATCCAAGTCCAAGTCAAAGGCAACTTGGTTGATTGTTCGTAAGTAGATCTTTTAGGTGATTTCTGACCAACCGGAGTTAGGCTCACCCGAACCCGACTCCGGCCTTTCACCCCTCGAGCGTCCTTCCTCCCGGCTTCTCGTCCCTCGAACACCGCGCACGTCCTTCTCGCTTCACCGGCGTACTCTTCCGCAGCTTCCGCGTCCCTCGGATTGTACCGAGCCCGTCGGCTCACTTCCCCGCACAATCCTTCTCGTCCGCTACGTCTTACGCTCGACTTCCTCCATACCTAAGTTCCTGCACACTTAGTAGAGGGATTAAAACCAACAGGACCTAACCTGACTTGGTTGATCACATCAACACCAACCGGGGCACCAACAAGAAGGACCTTCTTCTCAGCCAACTTCAAAATCTATTCATGGAAGAAGATGAAATTGAAAGTATACTTCATGGTCGGTTCAAGGAAATCGTCAACGGTTTGCATTCCATCAATGAAAAGGTAGAAAACCGAGATCTTGTAAGGTATGTCCTTAAATCATTTCCTAGGAATGCCTTGTGGTCATCCATGGTGGATGCCTACAAGGTATCCAAGGATCTTTCTTTTGTCAAATTAGAAGATTTATTTTGTGAAATGGAACTACATGAAATTTCTAACCAAAGCCTAAAGGAGAAGGGTGGGGCGTTTGTGGCAGGTGACCGAAGGAAGAAGAAGGAGAAGAAGAAAGAAATGGAGAATACCCATCACTTTGCTTTCATGGCAGTAGATGACTCAAATGAAGGAAGTGATAATGAACCAAGTGACTCCTCAACCGCGGCTTCATCATCTTCGGATGATGAAGAGGTAATCTCTCCCGAGTTAGACAAATGTTATAGGACCATTGCATGTCTAACTAATTTGTTAAAGAAATCTAAGAACAAAGTTAAATTGTTGAATTTAGAAGTAGAAAAATTAAAATCCTCTAAGGTTGAGGATATTCATGATTTGCATGATAAGTTCCTTGAAAATGAAAATAAGGACTTGAGGAGCGAAATTGAAAACCTCAAAAATATTCTTGAGAAGTTTTCAATTAGCTTCAAAACCCTAGATATGGTTCTTAACTCCCAAAGAGGGGTTTACAACAAGGCCAGTATAGGTTACCGACCTAAAGAACCAGGCTTTGTTTCATTAATGACTAGAACTCATTTTAGATCATCAAATGATTCTAGGGTTCAAAAAGTCAAAAAGAAAATGACTAAGGCATGGGTGCCAAAGTCTTTGATTGAAGGTTCTTTAGGGCCCAAGGTGTGGGTACCTAAATTATCTATATTTAGAATTGTATAGGCATTAGTTGAGGGGGAGCATCTATCAACATGGGTGGTTGATATTTGGTGCTCCAAACACATGGTCATTCCTAGTTAGGGATGTGCCTACTATTTCCTACATTTAATGGATGACCATTTACTACCCATGAGGAATGTTTTTTTTCCATCTTGAATTTAGATGATTGGAGTTAAGTAAATGGGAATCATAAACAATATAGATACATTGGAAATTTCTCCATCTATACTAGAAAATTTTCCTATTCACTTTTATGGGCAATTTGGGGAATAAATTTTTGATACAAACTTGATTTCAAATTGGTTGGAACCATGAACTTGATACACACTTGGAACTATGAATTTTCCAATCCAATCCATGAATTATCAATAGAATTGGGAATTAGGATTATGGAGTTGATACAAACTTGATTTCAAGTAGTTGGGGCAAACATGTTAATAAACATACATCAAACATACAAACTGATCAAAATTTGGAAATTTGATCATAATGTGATATAAGCATGTTTTAGAAATTTGATCATATTTTGATACTAATTTGATACAAGCATGTTTTCAAAATTTGATCATAATGTGATATAAGCATGTTTTAGAAATTTGATCATAATGTGATATAAGCATGTTTTGGAATTTGATCATATTTTGATACTAATTTGATACAAGCATGTTTTCAAAATTTGATCATACTGTGATATAAGCATGTTTTGGAATTTGATCATATTGTGATATTAATTTGATACAAGCATGTTTTGAAAATTTGATCATAATATGATATAAGCATGTTATGGAATTTGATCATATTTTGATACTAATTTGATACAAGCATGTTTTGGAAATTTGATCATCCATTGAAATTGACACAAACCTGTTTTTGGTATTTTCTTAATCCATAGAAATTCTTGATTCTTGATATGGAATAAAGCTTGGTTAAGGGAAACCCTTCTTAGGATCAAAGGGATTAACTCTAATTGGATTAGGAGTAGTTGTGAGTTGAAAAGAAAACAGTTTCTCAAACCTGTTTCTGAAATCTGATAGGGGAAATTTTCTGTATTGAACCAGATCGGTCTACCGACCTATCAGGACTCACTCTGATCGGTCACTTGACCGATCAGGGATCCCTCTGATCAGTCTGGTGACCGATTAGATCAAGGAACTCCTCGATTGGCTCAATAACTCCTCAGTCCGATCATCCGACCGATCCCCTTTCATCAAATTTGATGAATTATCAATAGAACTAAGAATTAGGATGATAGTTAAGACACTTGGAATATATGATACAAACTTGATCATTCCAAGAATAGAACACATTGATCATTTAAAGGACATACTTGGAAAACTGATTATAATTGGAACATACTCATCATACTTGGAACAAACCTACTACTAATTCAATACAAACCCGTGTTGAAATTTTTAAAATTCATAAAAAGGGTTGGTTGAATCATGACTCTTGTTCCTTGATGAGGAGTAACTGTTAGTCAAGAAACTCATGTCGTATTTCAAAAATTTTTCTGAAATGCCTATGGTTTACACCCGTATGGTCGGATGAGTTTTGGATTAAACAAACATGTTCCTGGAAATTTCAATTGTTAATGCAGTATGATCTTGTACGAATCAGAATTACAGAAACTTTTCTGAAAACTGATCATCCATAGATAAATCAAAAAAATTTCTGTATCAATCATCAATCTGATGAAGCTGCGCTACTTATTGCCGTATGATGCATATACATTATTGTCATGATACATTTATGGTATATGCCTCTCATATACAATTCAAAAATTATCCTTTGATTATTTTGGGTTTGGGGAGAGACCCTTGATTAAGGGGGAGGTGTGTTTAAACATAATAATCATAGCCTTTTCGATGTTTGACAAAGGGGGAGAGAATGATTGATTAAGTTTAGGGCTGTGTTATTTTAGGGGGAGGATTTTGATTCCCTTACGATAATTGAATTGACTTCAATTGATCATTAATACCTAAACTTAAATCGGGTTGTCAAACAACAAAAAAGGAGAGATTGTTGATGCAGTCTGGCCCGATTGTTGTTTTGGTGTTGACACCGATTTAAGTTTGGTTGAGTGAATTCGGATTAAGTCCTGGTCGGGGACTGGGCATGAAACCCCGGTGAGTGAAGCCGGGTCCTGGTGAGTGAAGCCAGGTGATTGGAAACCCCGATGAGTGAAGACGAGTCCTGGTAAGTGAAGCCAGGTGATTGAAATCCCAGTGAGTGAAGCCGGGTCCTGGTGAGTGAAGCCAGGTGACGAAAATCCCGGTGAGTGAAGCCGGGTCCTGGTGAGTGAAGCCAGGTGACGGAAACCCCGGTGAGTGAAGCCGGGTCCTGGTGAGTGAAGCCAGGTGAATGAAATCCCGGTGAGTGAAGCCGGGTCCTGGTGAGTGAAGCCAGGTGACTGAAATCCTTGTGAGTGATGCCGGGTCCCGGTGAGTGAAGCCGGGTCCCGGTGAGTGAAGTCGGGTGACCGAAACCCTGGTGAGTGAAGCCAGGTCCTAGTGAGTGAAGCTAGGTTGAATGAAGTCCCAGTGAGTGAAGCTGAGCACGGAGTCTTGGTTCGGGGGACTGAGCACGAGTCAGAGAAGGCTAGGGAGCTTGTTCTTTGGACTTAGAGTTGAATTGGGAGTTGTTGGATCGGTCTGGTGACCAATCAGGGAGTTGGAACGAACTCCTGTTGTGGATCGGTCCGGTGACCGATCCAGAGAAGTCTGATCGTTCTGGTGAACGATCAGAGGGAGAGCCAAATGCTTCTGTTCGGCTCCTGATCGTTCTGGTGAACGATTAGGGAGAGAACAGAATGCTTATATTAGGTTTCTGATCGTTCTGGTGAACGATGAGGGAGAAATCAGTGGGTTTCTGTGAGAAATTTGGATCGGACGCTTGACCGATCAAATTGTTGCAACATTTCTCACCCGGACCGATCAGGATGGCTCCTGATCGGTCAGGGAGTGACCTGATCGGTTAGGTGACCGATCAGGAGTGTGTTTTTCTGCGGGTTATGGGAAGCAAGATTCTGGATCGGTCTAGTGACCGATTCCTGATCTGTGATCGGTCAGGTGACCGTTCAGGGTCAATCCGCGATCCCTCCATTCCTAACTTGGACCGATCAGCAGGAGCCTGAACGTTCAGGGCTTTCCCTGATCGGTCTGGTGACCGATCAGGGTCATCTCTAATCGGTCTGTGGACCGATCAGTAGCTGAACTTTAATTCAAATGCGCTGTCAGACTTCTGATCGCATTCTGATTTCCTTCTGAACACTACTGATACCTGCTGATTCCTTTGTGATATGCTTTGCTAAGCCTCTGATGAGTGTGCAGGTGAGACAGGGATGATACAAATCAAAGAGAAGAGTCAAAGGGCGACTTTCACCATGGCAAGTTTGTATGTATTCTGTTTCCAGGTTACAACCACTTCTGGCGCGAGCTGGCGATTGTCTGATGAAGCTGGCGACTGACCTGAGGCTCAGCTGAAGTGGTTTCAGTGGACTGAGCCCAGTAGAGGTCAGTAGGTTCAGGCTATGGATCAGAGGTTGCAGACGTGCCGAGTGAGCAGAAGCTTAAGAATCGGAGATGCATAGGAGCGGAAAAAACAACAGATAGAAAACTTGGGGAAGTTTTTGCTGTGGTTTTGAGCTCGCTGTATCTTCTTGCTTGGGTGTTACATTCTTGTGAGCGTTCCTTCTTGTTGTCGAGTGCACTTAATCTTATATCATCTTGAGGCATTTGTGGAGAGGTTTCTCCACCGAGAAGGAGGCGCTATTATATCCGGGTTCACTGGGGCTTGATCTGCCGACGATCAAGGTATCGCCCACCTTACGGGCACGCCAAGGAATAGGGGCTAGTTATCTTCTAACCTTGTACATCCGCCTGTTAGCGTCGGTTTGCTTTCTTTCCTTGTTTTTGTTCTTTCTATTTTGTTCGTTTCCGCTGCTAATATGATCACAGAAAGAAGATTACAAAGAGGAAGTCTTTTGAGTGTCTGGATACATTCACCCCCCTCTCTCTAGCCATCCAAGCACCAACAGTGTAGACTGACCGAGGCACTAAGGATGCCCGATCGAGAGCAGTCGAAGCTTCTACAAGCTCGCGGTGCCGCGGACACCCCAGATGTATAAAACTTGGCCACGGTTATGCTTAACTGGTTTTATAATGGTCCATTATCTAATGCCCCATCCGGGACTCATTTTCCTCAGTTCGCATTTATTGTCTTTCTCAGACTCAACTAACAATGCATGGAGACAAATTACATAACGTAAATTTGGTATCTGATGTTGGGTAAGTTACCCGACATGGAGTTGGTAGCCGAAATGGAGTCGGTACTTTCACTTTCATGAGAAGGAGTCAGGATTGTGGCCTAATTGACACGAATTTGGTAAATCAGTTCTAAGACCTTATACTAGATCACATTTCCTAAAGATAATAAATACGGAAAGCACAATTAAGTTGTATTCAGAAAAAGAAATTCTTTGTAAAATACAAACAAGATGCATTCAAGGGCCTCCTGGCTCAGCGGGACAACAAATAGAAGATTAAATTAGAGTTCTTTCTCTTCCTCGGACAATTCCTCTCAGGCTTGGCCAACATTAAAGAATTTCAAGTCGACATCTAGCTTTAGCACGTCAACTCGTTTGATCTGTTGAACATCCCCATTGAAGCCTTGTTTCAGTCTCTTTAAAACTTGGTCGGCCATTATAACGTCGAACTCCTAAGACTGGAGGAATTTAGCCTTAAAAACTACCTCTATTTCAGGCTGACGGGCTTCTACTCTGGATTTGTAGCTTTCCAGTTCCTTGAAGGCCTGATCCTATTCAGGCTTCTACTCTAGATTTGTAGCTTTCCAACTCCTTGAAGGCCTGATCCCGTTCAACCTTCATCGTCTTTATATTGGCTAGTGTCTAGTCTCGGACATCAAGAGCTTCATCGCGTTGTTCCCGGGCCGTTGATAGTCTAGACTCCGCTTGGGCGATGGTCTTTAGTTGATCAACATACAGTCGGCGGCAACTTGTAGATCTGCCTCATTCTTAAGTAACTTGTCTGTCTGTTCCTTGACCTGGACACTCAGCTCTTCTTTTAATGATTTGAGTAAGCGAATTTCATCCGACAGTTGGGCCTCCTGAGTTTGAAGTTGCTCCTTATCCAGGGACAATTGAGCATGCTCAGCCGAGACAGATTTGACTTTCTCTGACATAAGACGTTCCCTGTGTCGAAGGTTATTCAAGTTTGATTCCAATACCCAGGATTTGTCTGCGGCGTATTTAAGCTTGGCTCAGAGGTCTTTTATGACCTTGGCCTGCATTTGGCACTCCCATTGGACCCGCCAAACTTCGACCTTGAGCTAGGCTACCTGCTGCTTCAAAGACGAAGTCTCGCACTCCGAAAGCATTCTATGCTCGAGAGTCAAGCACTCGAACGTAGCCTGACATGAGGAGTTATAAGTTCGCGCAATATAAACAATTGTAATAAGGGAAGGGGTGCGAAATTGTACCTTCAGAAGGGACTCATACAGTCAGGCAACCACCCCGACTAGCCCACCTCTTTGAGAGAGACGACATACTCTTCATTGCGCTCCTTAATCGCCTCCCGACTGCTGGAGGAAGGGAGGCTCGAGGTAGCTTCAAGGGAGTAGACGGGGGGATCCACTCGGCAGATATCCTCGACAGGTAATACAGACGGCCTGGGAAAGTTGTCATCTGTGCTCGAGTTGATATCTTCTGTGGGTTGGAACCCTTGAGGCAACTCCCTAATTTGCAAGCGCTGTTGTTCGATCCTAGCAGCCTTTTCAGCAGATTGCACCTTCTTTTGGAGGCGGCTACTTGTGGGCTCCGGTTCTTCAGACCGAACAACCTTGCCTTTGCAACTGGCGACCCCCAGTGAATGAAGGATGGATTGGATCTCCAACTGCTCAACTAGTCTCTCGAACTCCTTTTCGAGCCCCTTGCAGGCGGAGGCAATCCCTTTTGATGTCTAGAAAGAGGAATAATATCCTCATCGTCTTCAGGGGCAGTGTCATGGTCTCGACCTGAACGGAGTTTGCGCTTTTGAGGGGCGGGAGCTGGTTTGGGCCTCTGGACGTCGACTGGTGGTGCGGTCTCCTCCCCCTCGTCCTCCTCGGCTAGGAGGCTGTCTTTGCCTGGGTGGCGGGGAACTTACTCCCCGAGCCAGCTCGACTTCCACCAGTGCTGCGAGGCACTGGTCTCTTGTACAACTCCAAGTGCGGAGGAGGGGTCTGCCTCCCGAGCAGGGGTGACTCCAGGAGGAGAGGCTCCTGATTGTGAGTTCTCTCGGAGTCTCCATTAGACTTGGAGGGCGAGTCTCCCTGGACGTGGGGAGGAGTTAGCGCTTGTTCATTAGCCAACTTCCATTTGAGCAACTTGCTCATTGATCGGGTGAGCATGGTGGCTTCTACAAAAAAATCAAAGAGATATCAATTAGTATAAACAAACATTAATAAAGATGAAGGACTTACTAAGGTCGCGGTTAAGGTTGGTAGCCTTGAGGCTAATTCCAACTCTGTACAGGAGCCCTTCACAGCGGGCCATATCCGGGTCATAGAACTCCATACCGGTAAATATTCCCCTGGCTCGCTGGTACCCCTGATCATGTTGAATGTTACCTAGTTCCAGGTGTTGATGCAGTCTGACCCTGATTGTTGTTTTGGTGTTGACATCGATTTTAGTTTAGGTTGATGATTATGATTATGATTGGGTTTTAGTCCAGGTCGTGGATTAGGCATACCTAGTGGGACTAGGTTTGATGAAATCCTAACTTGGAGGGTTAGGTGTGAGAAAGTCCTAGCTTGGAGGGCTAGGTTGATGACATCCCGGCTTGGAGGGCCAGGTCCTAGCTTGGAGGGCTAGGTTGATGAAATCCCGGCTTGGAGGATCAGGTCCTAGCTTGAAGGGCTAGGTTGAAGTCCCAGTGAGTGAAGCTGGGCATAGAGTCTTGGTCCGAGAGATCAAGCACGAGTCGGAGATGGGCCGGAGGCTGGTTCTCTCGACTAAGAGTGGGTTTGGCCTTGCCCGGATCGGTCTGGTAACCGATCAGGGAAGTTGGCACGAAGTTCCCTCTTGGATCGGTCTGGTGACCGATCCAGCGATGTCTGATAGGTCTGGTGACTGATCAAGGAGCTTCCAGTAACTTTGGCAAACCTACTGATCGGCTCCTAATCGGTCTGGTGACCGATCAGGGAGAAACCGTGACCGATCAGACTGAACGATCAACTGTCACGAGGTTTCTCACCCTGACCGATTAGGCTGGAGCCTGATCGGTCTGGGATAAGCCTGATCGGTCTGGTGACCGATCAGCCAGTGGATTCGGGCGGGATTGTGGCAAGCTGATTTCCGGATCGGTTTGGTGACCGATCTGGTGACCGGTCAGGGTGACCGATCATACGAGCTTGCGATCCCAAGTTTCTCACTGGGGACCGATCAGGTTGGAGCCTGATCGGTCTAGGATAGTCCTGATCGGTTCGGTGACCGATCACTTTAATTCAAACGCACTGTCAGACGCTCTGATCGCACCTGCTTTCACTGATACGCTACTGATGTCACCTTGATCTTCTCTGCTATTACTGATATAAGTTTGATTTCATTTGCTAAACCTCTGATTGAGTGTGCAGGTGACAGGGATGGATTCAAACACTCAAGGAGAGTCAATGGAGGCCTTTCCTTGGAGCAGGTTTGTCCATTTGCCATCTCAGGTTGCAACGGCTGGAGCTGCTGACTGGAGCTTGGCTGAGGGAAGCTCAGAGAGTCCAGGGAGAGCTCAGTGGTAGCTGGCGTTGGCAGGTGAGCAGCTGGAGGCTGCAGTGAGGTGGTGACCTGGTGATCGGTGAGCTGGGACTTAAGCGCTTGGTGGCGAAGGAGTCCTAGCAACTCAACGATACTACTCTGCGACATCTTGTGTGCTTGCAACAACTCTGTTTTCATCTTGAGCAAGCAACTGTGATCCTTGAAGCAACTGTTTGAAGCCCTAAGATCATTATATTGTTGACTAATTTGTATCATATTTTTATTTTTTTTTTTTATTTTTTTTTTTTATTTTTTTTTTTTTATATCATTTTTTATTGATATATATCTTTTTTAGTGATTTAACATTCACTTTATACTAGCTGTGGTCAACATGATGACTTGATCTCAAATCATGGATATAAATATCAATTGACACATGGTATGCATTGGAATGTATACTGATGACCCATGGTATCATGGATGTTATATACTTTCTCATGTGGCTATTAGTATGACTATTAGTCCTTGGACCTGAAGTCACCATGGATTCCTACATAAGGAGTTACGTACTTTGGCTTCGTCAAACGTCACCCGTAAATGGGTGGACTATAAAGGCGATTACTGGGTATGTAACAAATTATGGAGAGGGATGTGAGTGATGTAGATGGGATCTATCCCTCCTATATGACGGGAGCGATATCGTATTCTTGATAGAGTTAGACCACAAAGTGCATGGCCATGCCCAAGTGAGTCAATATGAGATATTGAACTCATTTGATTAGTGTGAGTCTACTTGGAGTTCAAGATATAGATTGACTCGAGGATGACACGGTCTATGCCTCAATTGAGTCGATCTAGATATCAAATGGATAGAGGGACATTATCATATATTGTGAGAGTCACAATTATTAGTCACAAGGTGATGTTGGATCTCAACATTCTTGTAACTTGGGTAGCAATGATGTGTTGCTAGATACCGCTCATTGCTTATGTTTCTAAGAGGTTAGAAGCATTGCCAACGTTACAAGAACCTATAGGGTCACACGCAAAGAACAAATAGATGGAGAAAAATTGAAGTCAAGTTTGACTTGGCTAAATATGGAAAGTCCATAAAAGGCAAGTTTGACTTGACCTAAATCCAAATCAAGTTTGACTTGACTTGGTTCCACTTCGAGTTAGACTCAACATGGGAGAAGAAATGAAGTCAAGTTTGACTTGGCTAAATATGGAAAGTCCATAAAAGGCAAGTTTGACTTGACCTAAATCCAAATCAAGTTTGACTTGACTTGGTTCCACTTCGAGTTAGACTCAACATGGGAGAAGAAATGAAGTCAAGTTTGACTTGGCTAAATATGGAAAGTCCATAAAAGGCAAGTTTGACTTGACCTAAATCAAAATCAAGTTTGATTTGACTTGGTTCCAATTCAAGTTAGACTTGACTTGGTTTTCCCCCCCATTTGAATTTCGAATTCAAATTGATAGGGGATTTGGAAGGCCACCTAATGGCACTTAATGGCCATTATGGCCGGCCACCTAATGGCCATTAATGGCCATTAAGTGGCCGGCCACCCATGGTGAACAAAATGGGTTTTGTTTCATTTTTGGTTTGGCTCTTCTTCTCCTCCCGGATTTTTCTTCTTCCTCTCCCTCTCTTGGCCGAAACCCATAGGGGTGCTAGCACACCAAGGTTTCGATCCATCTTCTTTTGTTCGCGTGGATACATATAGAGGAGTGTCTACTTTGATACTCTACGAGATCCGGCGGCCTCTTGGACAAGCGGGAAAGCGAAGGGCTACGCGTCAAGGGTAATGACCTTATCACGTAGATCTAGTGTAGATCTAGATATTAAACTCGTACTCGTATTTGTTTTATAAGTTCGCACGGATCCGTGGCCGAGATTCTGGGGTTTCCGCAACGCAAAAAGCGGTTTTTGCGGCCTAGAATTTCCAACAGCAACCTTCCGTTACTTGGGCACTTGGGAGAAGAGAAACAAGAAGCTTGAGTCCATCAGCGAGAAGACACGAAGAGGAGAGTCTTGCGTGAGATCTGCACTGGGTGGAGTTCAGAGAAGTTTGCTTGTGTTCTTGTGGTTCTAAGTGCTAAGTAAGATCCTTCTTGTGTTTCCTATACTTTATACTTCATCATCTTGAAACGCTGTGGAGAGGTTACTCCACCGAGAAGGAGGTTGCATTTTATCCGGTATTCACCGGGGCTTGATCTGCCGACGATCAAGGGATCGCCCACCTTAAGGGCACGCCAAGGAGTAGGGGCAAGTTATCCCCGAACCTTGTAAATCCTCTTGTTAGCGTTCTTGCATTTGTTTGTGCTTAGCTTAGGGTGTAATTTCTGCAATACTCTGTTTTGTGTTATTTGCTTCCGCTGTGCTATTAACCAGTTAAGTGCAGAAAAATTGATAAGTGCTAAGTTTCGGTGTCTGGCTACATTCACCCCCCCCCCTCTCTAGTCATCCAAGGTCCAACACCAGGAGGGAGATAGTTCATCTAACCAACGAGTTGGGGAAAAAGGATTCTCTAAAAGTCTGATAAAAAAGAATTTTTCCTTCCATTCCTTGTGCGAGAAAGGGAGACCACCTATGAATTTATGGTTAGCTCGGGTTGTGAAGTTAAAAGCCCCTCTAGATGCAAGGCTCGGAAGAAAAAAAAAATGAAAATAGTGAGGGGTTAAAGGTATCCCAAACAACCTGAACAAAATGAATGCCTCGCTCATTTGAGCGAAAGCATTCGGGGTCATCTATTGTAGAGGAATGTCAAAATATTGGGATATAGACATAAAGAAAGGGGAGATTGGAACGTGAAGACTAAACTCTACTTGACCCCTAAGGGCGGTTCTATGAGAGATTGGTCAATCTTGGGTATCTGAACTTCGAAATGTTCAGGAATCCCGTAGGATTCACAAACAGCTCGTAAGACTCCGGGCTTAACCTTAGAGGATATGGTTTTATACCATTCTGGCTGGTAAGTCTGCTCCTTTGGTTTTCCTGAAGCTCCCCTCTTTCCACTCTTTCCTTTCTTTCCTTCTCCTTTCCCACTCCTTCCTATGATTCTATGGCTAAGGAAGAAGACTAAGGAAGAAATATGAACAATCAAAGAAGAAGAAAAAGGGAAGATGACTTAACGAACTTACACGAGAAAAAACTTCGGCGGAAGAAGATAAGGTTTGCAAGTTTCGGTTGTTGGCGGTGCAAAGGAGAAGACAGCAATTTCCTCGTCCCCTTTTATAGGGAGACCGCAGTAACACAGAAGGGACGGATGCGAGACACGTGGTCATGGATCTTGGAAGCGTATAACCCATTATAGCCGCCAGTTGGTATGCCTTGACTATCACGTCGAGTAGAGGACGCTTTGAGGGGATCACGTTGTGTGGCTCCAGTCTATTCACTAAAGGGATCTCCCACCATTAATATGCCCCATGCGCTTTTAATAAGTGATGAACAACCATTGATCACGACGTATCAAAACTCTCGAAACTCTTGAGGCTAATTCGAACAATGAATTCAAACCCCATTGCGAGGGTTTTGGTTCCTTGGATTTGTGAAATAGTTAATGTTGAAAAATGCTAACGACATTTCTTATTCACACTTCTCTCTCTAAAAGTGCTATAAGTACAATCAGTCAGACAAGCCTCCTTCGATTAGACTTAACGGGGGGTTTGTGATTGGGATGTTAGCCAGAGGCAGACACGTGACTTGAGAAGGCTACGTCGCGTGACTACAATGGCAGGAGAGAAGTGTCCGAGGCCATCTCAGAAGAGAAGTACGTGTACGAGGCTATCTCAGGAGAGAAGTCCTGCCAAGTGCTAGCTTCGGTTGACCTATCACTCGAGCTCTCATTCATGAAGTCGCTAAATACCTTTGGAGTGCGGACAGAGCGCTAGTGACGAAAAGGGAGAACAACCCAAAATGATAATGGTAATCTTAATATGCACGGCGACGGTTACTAGCACCCCTGCATAGGACAGCCGGTAGGTGTTTACAACCCATAACACATGATGATAATGACGAATTTAATATGCGCGGTGACAGTTACCAGCATCCCCTTGCGTATGACAGTTAGCAGGCGAGTATGACCTATAATGTGTGGAAATAGGAAAGGTGGTTACAGTAATGTCTGGGTGCTCGAAGGAAAGGAACGACAACTATATAAAGTGCTTAGACACCTAGGTAAAGGAATATGAATTCTCTTAGCTCCAAATATTTTACTTCCTTATCTTATTTTGAAGAGTTTCTGACTTGAGCGTCGGAGAGGGCTCCGCCGAAACTCCTTCCAGATTGTCCTTTTAATGCTCGTGTTAATCTCAGAGACCCAGGCGCCCCCTCGTCTTCATCCTAAGTTGTACCACCAAGATTTGTTGTCCACGTCGTTCACTTTCGAAATAGTGGGCATGCAACAATTATCTTGCTAAGCATCGAAAGAACTCTCTCGTTACGCTAGCCTATGCTTCGGAGCTAAGCTGCAACAAACAAAAAGAAAAATGGTTGGGCTAAGCCTAGGACATCAATATATAGATTCGTTTTTGACCAGACATCTCATATGCCTGTGATGTTTGAATCTCTCGTGATGTTAGACCATCAGTCGGGGCTCATTTATATTTATCATATTTATCTTGGTGTCATGAAAAATTTTCATGAAATTTGGTAGTCACCATCAAAATTAATAGATTTGAAGAGTTAAATATCTAGATTAAAAAAAATAAAAATGATAAGAAATATTTATTGTGTCATAGAGATTAATTCAATTAAATTATAGATATTATTAAATTATTATTAGACTAGAACATGATTATTAAATTTTATTTTATATATTAAATTATACAATGGATAATTGTAGGTACTTTTACATTATATTTTATATGATATCGGATTGTTTTAAAATTAATAGCGAATAAAATTAGTATAAGAATATATATTTTTATTAAAAAATATATGATGATAAAAGATAAAAATATCCATCATGGTTTGCAACATGTGATTAATTTTTTCTATATTGATCTTGAGACGGATTGACTGAAGTACTAGGATGAGCGAATTATCTTTATCAATATGTTGCACCATGTGCTATATCATATAAATAAAGATAAATCATGAGTATTTATTAGTCTAAGCAGTGATCAATATATAGAAGAAAATGAGAACATGACTACTATTAGGAATTGATTCTTATACAACAGGAGGAAGATAACCCTATTAGGAATTGATTCTTATACAACAGGAGGAAGATAACCCTATACTATTGTTGTAGGTACATTTATAATAGTTATGATTCAATTATTAGTTATTAATATAATAATAAATTTTTTTGTAATACCATTTTATTTTAATTTGAAAAAGCAATCACTTTGGCAAAAGGCATAAGGGGGGGGTGGGGGGGCTCTTTCAGCTGCGACCGTCAGATCTGACTAGATTAATTTTTGACTGTCCATTAATTAAAACAAACGTCTTAGATTTAATCCGTTCTTGATGGACGGCTGTAAAGAGAGGATACCGATAGTCTTCGCGTTTGTGCTCTTTCCGTTTCTAAAAGGTCGCGTACTGCGATTGATCGTCGCCGCCTCCGACAAACAAACGCCAATGAGCGGCGGCCGCAAGAAGTTCGGCGGAGGCAGGCCGCCGTCCGGCACGCCGTCCCTCCCCTTGTCCTGCGCCGTCGTCATCGTCTCTCTCCTCGCCGGCGCCTCCATCGTCCACAACATCTACAAGCCCGACCTCGTCCGTCTTCTCCCTCCTCTTTTCCCCTTTTTTCTATCATTTACTCAAACCCTAATATCGCCTTTGCAGACTCTGCCGCCGGTGGATCCTCTCGCATCCGTTGAATCCAAGGGAAACGACCCCAAGTAGCTTACTCGATCGCTCTACTCGACTCCTTTCATCGGATAATTTTTCTTGTAATAAATAAAAAAAATGCAGCTTTGGGCTGATGTTCTCTGGATCTGCCCTCTCTTTGCCATGGTTCTGGTTGAAGGTACCTCGCTATCTCTATCTTCGCTTCATGGAATTTCGACAAACTCTTATACTTGAATTCCTACTTTACAGGTTCGATCGGTGTTCTGTATCTGCCTCAGCTTTGGACAACTTCAATGAACTGTTCGTCTGGTCTTCATATATGAGTTTAACTTCTCTGTGTTCTTTTCATCATCATCTTCTTCAGTGCATTCCTTATTTCAATTCAACAGTGTGATATTTGTATGATCTAATTCACAATTGGCAAATTTTCAAGAAATTTGGAATCAGATCATTTCAATTTATCTCAATAATGGATGGATGACTTTTGAATTTCATCAGATTTTTTGAGTAGGGTAGATATGGTACACGGATAGGGATAGATATAGTCCTCACATGATCAATATGTGGAAGTTGTCATCTTGAGATCTGAGGGTTAAAATTTGACAAAGTCAATATGCCGACTTGTCATCCCTACTTGGATGTAGCCATTTCATTTGCTTATTACTTGTAAATTTGACCTTTGTGAATGAAATTGATATAAATTATGAAATTTGATACCATGATAGAATGTGGGAGGAAAAATATTATTGCATTTAGAATTTGAATTTCAAAGAAGATGAATATCTTAGAGGTCAACTTCTAATGGGTACAAGTTGTAATTTAAATTTATAAAGGAGGTGAATTAGTCGAGAGATGTTTGGATTTCTAAATTATTTAAAAAATCGTAATACAAATTTTACATGAACATTGTTACACTTAAAAATTTGAGTTTATTCGGATGTCACCACTTACAAGATAGGTTTTGTTTATCTAAGCTGCTCCTCTCCCGCTCCCACTCAAGGGCAAAATGAGCTTCTACGGACTCTCTTTTAGCAGCTGGATACGTCTTTTCTCGTATCCGAGGTCCGTTATAAACCCTCTCCTTAGATATGAAAGAAAAGGTAGAGCATCGCTATGTTGGTAACGAGGAGAGCAATGGGACAGGTGGGACAGGAAAAAAAGTGGGACAGAGAATCTTATCTCAATCAATTGCCGATTGGCGCTTGCCATGTGGGTGCAGTACCCCCTGGAGCTCGCGAGGGGTGGGAGTGTATCGTTATATATGATAGGATAATGATATGCTGAGTGAAAGAGCCGTGAGTGAATGTCTTAGGGAATGAGGTGACAACCGCGTGTAAACATCCACGTTAGCGCTCTCACGTGAGCTGAATTTGCCAAACCCTAAATCGAAAGAGCGCCCGCCGATTCTTAAATTCCCCCCGCAAGAAAAGATCCTCCTTTTCGCTCCTCTCCTCGCTGGCGATTTCGATGCTCCCACCCGACATCGAAATCAAGTAAGAAAATTTTATCTCAATTAAATAGTATTTTCTGTAAATCGTCGGTGAAGCGATAACGTTGACCAAGTGACGATTGCAACGCTGGTGGTAATTGAGTGACAACGTTGACCAAGTGATGATTGCAACGTTGGTGGTAATTGATATGCGGTGACTGTGACTGTGACTATGACTATGACGTAGTCGATAACAACAATAACGCGCATCAAAAACTTTTGAAGATAAAATTAGAATTAAAGAAAGAATGAGTAAGGGGTCAAATAAATAAGAAAAATGAAAATAGAGAAAAAAAAGTTTGGAATCATTGGTAGAAAAAAATCAGAAAAACGAGGTAAAAAGATTGACTGAAAAAATTTTAATTGATTTTTTATTAGAAAAAGAAGAAAATTATAAAATGTATACTTATACTTTTAAAGTTTTTTTCTTCCACCGTGCATGAATTTTAGAAGAGCTATTAATAGTTTGCAGGAATTTCAGAAAAGCGATCCCACTCTGCTAGAGTTGTCAGATGGATCAATTCGTGACGGAACAGATCGGTCATTTGACGGAGCAAGATGGACTTACTCATCATTTTGACAGATTGACAAATTCTCAATCTAACCCAATCCAAAGTGAATCGCGGATTAGATAGATCAATTCGCGGACTCATAAAAAAAATTTAAAAAAATTATATATTCAACATTTTACTTTGAAAATTTTTTATCAATTTAATATTTTAAAAAATATATATTTTAAATATAAATAGATATAAATGAACACTCGTATTTGATGAAAATTATTATTTTTTATTTTAAAATTATAAAAAAATAAGATAATAAATTGATATAAAATTTAATTAACATGTGATTTTCAATTCGTGGATCAATCCAAGTCCGTCGCAGGTCACCCCGTGAGGATCGTGGACCTAGGCAGGTCAGTCTACGATGGATTTAGATTACTAAAATTCTATCTCAATTTACTTAAATTATTTAACGGGACAAATTAATTCGATAGACCCAACCCAAAATATAGGTGGCAACCCCCTAATTCGTACTAAATGAACGTTTATTATGCATTCATCCAGCGCCAAATATTGTAATTATCTACGTTTATTCATGTACCGTATCCGCCATCCGGTAATATGATGCCTATTATTATAATTAAAGGAGACGAGATTCTGTCACGTGGCTTCCGAGTCGGACGACGTTGCCGTCGATGTCCCTGACGTACCCCACCTTCTGCCCCCACTCCCTCACCTCCGGCGCGCTCACCGGCACCGCCCCCTTCTCCACCGCCATCTCGTATGCCGCGTCCACATCCGCATAGTCAAAGCACACTTCCACCGGCCCTCTCGCGTTGCCCTTCTCCTCTGCCATCCGCACTGACCCCGTCCGGCCCTCCGTCTCCCTCTGGTGAAGTGGTGTGAAGGCGATTGTTGTCGGCCCACTCTCCAGCTCGCCCCACCTGCACACCGCATCTGATCGTTGATAAACAATTCAACGATAAAAATTTACAGCTAAGAAATTGAATGTGTGACCGGTGGGAGCAGTCGAGGCGGCGGACGGTGTAGCCGAAGGCGGTGGAGTAGAAGTCGACGGACTTGGCCACGTCGACGACGTACACAATGATGTAGCCCAAGGCGGGGCTCTACGGCCGCGCCATTCTCGACGGAATACCTTCGATATGAACTTTGTTTGAAGAAACAGGACGATTTCGAATTTATAGCGATCGAGTGAAGGATTGAACAGGACAGGTGCCGGCCATGCACGGCTTGCTACGCCCTCGCAGTTACACGTCGATGCATCCGTTGATTTCCTTGGAATCGATATCGAATTCATCAAGAATCCAAAACATAGACCGAGCAATGGACATAAGAACGAAGCGAGTGAATCGTAGTAAATCATCAATCAATTAAAAACCTGACCTTTAGCCACATGAACTATAAATAAATTTTTATTCCAAATTATAATTTGTATACACTTAAATTATAAATAAATTTATTCATAATGTTTATGAATTTAACTTATGAACAAATCAAATTTAATAGTGTTAATTTATTTTTATATATTTTTAACGAATAATCATAAGCGAGTTTTATCACACTAAAAGTAATAGAACACGGAGAAATGTATCACTCGAACTTAATAAAGTAGATACATTGGTTCAGCATCAAAGACGAGCCTTATTTTTCGATCAGAGAACGTTTATCTGACGTTGAAACTAAATAAACATCAAAACATATCAAAGCCAGCGAACAGCATTGCTGAAAGCAGCTACCAAGCCATAATTTCACCTGACAAAAAAATAAGTGGTTAGTTCGCTAAGAATATTTCCCATTGGAAAAAAAAACAATTGGAAGTTCTAAAACTAGAGGAAGTGGAAGATTTTGAAGCTAAGCAAATTTCATTAATTTGATTGAGAAACCTTCTAGCGAAAGGAGCCATAATTTGGAGAACAAAGAGATCTACACTGGACTTGCAGCGGAAGTTTGTATCAAGCTATTTCAACTATACAAGAGCTCCAGGTAAACTCCACTCTGAAAGAAAATCTAACCCCTTACCATAAACTACAGGTGGAATGTAAAATTTGAATGATCAAGAACTTCAAACATAGCATGTTTGTCCTAGTGGAAAGGGTGAGGCCATCAAATCCTATGCGGTAATATAAATTTAATCAGAAGTTAAATGCAAGATCTGTTTAAATTTATGGATAGGTGATATTAAATAAATCTGCCTAGGCTTTTCAAATCTTGGGCCTAATGAATATCAACTTAAAAAATAACGTTGTCAGAAGGCAAGATAGTCAACACAAACGAGAAGAAGAAAGATGCTACGATCGCCCCATGGGAGTGGTGCAATGATCAACTTTATATAAATTATGCTTCGGATTTACCCGGTAGGTAACCCAATGACTATACCATGTAACATGTCCAAGATGCATGCACCAAATATAAAAACCATCCAAGTCAATGCAAAACATAAGTTACAAACAGGAAACGAAGGTTCACAATATGCAATTGAACACATACAATCGTAAGCTAAAGTTAACATGTATTGCGCTAGGCAAGTTTTACATAGTGAAATCCTATTTTTCCTCTAAACCAACCCTTTTACAATGAACCAAATTAATTTAATTTGTTTTAACCACAGTTTGGCTTTAAACTCAACCAATCAGAGTTCCAATTGCACCCAATTCATGTACGATGAAATTTCTACCAAACTCCACCATATCCAAAATTAAATTTGGGTTTAATTTTAATTAAGAATTATATTCACAAAATCAATGAAAATTTAGGTAATATATCAAGTATCTTACACATTCAAGTAAGTTACTAATAAAACACAAATACAGTAAAAGAGGCATGAACTTAGCTATTTGGATTACTATTTGCTTTCCTTGGCCTGCAATTTTGTAGGCACAGGACCTTTTTGATATTATAGATGGTTTCGTCCTTACATAGAGTTGCTATTTCTATGTGTTGATTCCTGACTTGTTTTACTTTCGTCTCGTTGTATTTACATTTAGTTTCATATGTTGTTTATATGGTATTGTTTTGTAGTCTATTAAGTATATGATATATATATAAGGATGATTAATTTTATGGTTATTCTGTTTAGATGACTCTTAGGTTTTCTTTTATCATATTGTCACCGAGTGGAGTACCTCGAGGTGTGCAAGAATAACACTCCTGGGACATGACAATCTTAAATTTAGAACTAACATAGCTTGAACTATTACAGCCATTTTTATTATGACTTAAATATTGAAGAACATATCTCAAATTCAAAAATCTTCATCGCGAATCAACAACTGAGTTAAAGGGAAAAATGATTGAAAGCATCAATTAAGGACAAAAGTCCCCATGTAGCAGTCTTCAATATTGATAAGTGCAATGCTACTATATGCATTGACACCCAAATTTAGGATTTAGGTGGGTTCGTTGAATTTAGTTCTAATGTTATAAATCATAAGATTTAATTCAATTAGGAAGGTATTATAAATTGGATAAACCTTTTTTCTTGACTATTTAGTTTCAAAAATAAGCTATGATATGTAGTAGATTAGGACAGTAATTTTTTATTTAATTTTATTGATCATATATTTAGAATAAATCTTACCCTTATAATTATTGTATTTACCTAAGCTTATATCGATTCTATTTAATAAACCCTCATCTCCGACCAATATGTTTTGTTGCAAAACTAAGAAGGCCTCGTTTCCTTGGAAAGAGATCAAAAAGATGGATATGTAGAAAAGGCAGAAAGATTAAGAAAGGAACTGAAAATAAAATTAAACTTTAATGTGAATCAAGAGAATGCATCACTTTTTCATATGATTTCAAATGGATGGCTTACAAAGAATAGATGTTTAATTCAATCTCATTGTCTGACCATCTTCCCTTTTATTCGTCAGAGAGAGGAGAGAGAGAGAGGAGAGAGAGAGAGAGAGGATTTTCATCTTTCATCCTAACTCTTGCTCTTTATCGTCCATACAGCTAAACATGCCAACAGGTTTTCAAGATTAAAGACACACCTCATCCTAGGGTTCATCAGTAAGATGTATGCAGTAGATAGAACTTTCTTCGGTGAAACTTGTTATCATACGCACAGAGCAAGAAGACAATGGACGCAAAAGCAAAAGCGGGATATAAGCTAAAATTACATTCATCAATTTGATCCAATTATTTTTAAAATATATGATCATGCGATCAGATCACAAATCAACAGATGATACCAAATCAGAATGGAGAAGATCTACTCACTTCCGGTTGTGCTCCTGCACGAATGGGGAGTTCTTGGCGTCCTCCTCTGCGAATTAGACAACGAAATCATGATTCACGGAGCACTTAACCATCAAAAGACAAAAAGGTAAGAGGGCTAACCAGTGAGGCCGGCGGTGAACTTGACGACGAGGACTCCGGTGACGAAGAATCCAACGAGGAAAGGCCAGTTGCGGTTGAACTCCCTCCTGAAGAACACCGGCCACGGATCAAACTTCCTCATCTCTTCTCTAGCCGCAGTCGCCTCCTCTCCTCTAGGGTTTCACCTCCCAATGCCCGACCTCGTCGAAGTGATCTCGACGCTGCCTCCTCGATTCCAATAAATAATGGACTACGCTGGTCCGTGGTCCTTAATGGGTTGTGATGGGCTTTTAATATATGCGCGAGCCCGATAATTTATTGGATCTTAATCCAAGACATAGAATTCATCCTGTCCGTTGGTTTTACAAAACTGACGCCGTAGATCACTATGAAACCCCTGCCGCCCGGACGCGGGACCAGTACCCAGGTGTACGGTTCTCTCCATTCCCTGGTGGCCACGTGGAAGATAAGCCGGAATCGCCGGATTCTTGAGACACAGTATGGGAGCACTTGTAAGTAAATCCGACCAAGGACCGGATCTAATCCAGACCCACCTGACTCAGATCGGGTCATCGGACCGGGTCAAACTAGATGTCGGGCTGATTTTGGATTTAGTTGTAGTTGATTCGACTGGTCGAATCGTCGGTTCAGTAATTTTTTTTTTTTTTTGTCCGTTGGAACCGACAATTCCAATAGCTCCAAATTGCCAATTAATCGACGGTTCGAAGTCGTTAGGCGTTTTTTTAATTTTTTGATTTTTTCAACAGTTAAGATTGTTTAATCATTTTTTATCAATGACTATGATTTAGTGATTGTTATGATCTAAACTTATAAATAAGAAGTTCATTTCATCAGTTTCACACACATCTTCCCTACTCTCATTCTCAAGTTTGAACTTCATATTCTCTACACGCTTTATACTTTATCTTCGATGACAATGGAAGGAGGTCGCGGAGCTTTGTCATCTTGATATCGAAAGAGAAAAGAAATAACGCACGAGGATCCCGACATTGAAATTCAATCCATCGATGATGAGATCGAGGCACAATCCCAGCACCTTCCGACTCCTGAAACATAAGGAAGTACCGATGCAATTATTTCTAAGGTTCGGGAAAATCCTCCTCTAAAATCTTTTATTTTCACTAAATATTTTGAGGAGAGCACTTTTCCGTCGGGAGAATTACGTGTAAAATGTAAGCACTACAATACTTCCTAAAAATTCTAAATTAGCGATAGCAATGGGTTGTTGAACTTGAAACGATATATAGAAACGAAGCACCCGTGAAATATGACTTGATCGCTCTCAAATACAATTATCTAGATTTTCTATTGGTAGTAGTACTGAATCTGATTTTTTTTATATATTTTGATAATAAATTAAGAGAATCATTAGCTAGATTTGTTTCCATAAACATATTTCTTTTAGTTTTCGATCTAAATGCATATTTAAAATTTTTGTAAAAAATCCCTTAATCTATATGCTAAATATGTTCCTAGGACTATAATTACTCGCACAATTAAAATATTAGTAAAATAAGAAAAAAATTTAATTGATTAATTTAGTAAATTAAATATTAAATTTTTTTATGTTTTGATATTTGAAATGATCATTGGCAAACTCATTTTTATATAAGTCTGACTTGCCATTCGATCGATAACTTTTCGATCCTCCAAAAAAGAATGATAGCTTATAGAGTTTTTCATAAATCACGTACTATCTATAATATTGCATACTTATTATGTTTAATTTTAGAAGAATATAGATTGACTCATAAAATCTTTTCAATATTATTAGACAATACTAATTCTAATATCGCTTCATAGATGAACTAAAATTTGTTTGTCAATCTATTATTGGTGGTTTATTTTTTTTATTTCGTTGTGTATGTTAGCTTTTAAATTTACGTGTTCAAGATGTATTAAAATTTTTAGAAAATTATATTAAACCAATTAGAATCTAAATTTCATATTTATGGTCGCATCCCTCTATGATAAAACAATAGGGTATGTTTTGTAAAGCTAATGGAATAAGATCTAAAAAATTTCTATATGATGTATTAACACGCTAGAATTTAACATATCAATTATTACAAGATTCATTTCAATATAAAGTTTTATTATATTTATATTTTTGCATAAAAATATTAATACTAATATATATTTATTTTACAACAATGAAATATTTGTAATAATATTTGTGAAATTTTAAAATTATTTAATGATGCAATCAAATAACTTTTCGATATTTATTATCTATTGTTTATTTAGTTTTAATAAATTTTTTAATATTTTATTAGTATTAAATTAATATATTAATAATGATGCTTTAATTTTTATATTATATATTATCATACTTTAATTCTATTAAAGATTTCTTATTTAATATTATATAGTATTTGAAATTATTTATGAAAATAATAGGGAGAATTAAAATGGGAGAGTGACGAACCTAGCAGCCGCGTCACCGCTCCACGTCAACAAACTTTTCGCCTGGGCAAAACCCACCCGAGCGTTTCGCAAAACCCTAAATGCGACTGCCACACCCTCTCCTCCGCTGAACCCCTCCGAACCCCCCCCCCCCCCTCGCCTGCGGCGAAAGCCATCTTCCTCTGTGTCGGCCATCTTCCTCCTCACGAGCTCCGATCCCTCGCCGAAAGCTGAGCTCCGGTCTGCGTCGCCACCTCCTCGCGAGCTCCCATCCCGCGCCTGGAAAAGGAACCCCCCTCGCGTTCTGGAAAGCACGCCCTTGCGAGCGGTGATGCATCGCCATCTTCCTCCTCACGACCGGAGGATCCCTCGCTGAAAGCTGAGCTCCGATTTTCACAGTACATCTCCTCGCGACCTCCCATCCCGCGCCTGGGAAACGACTCCTCGCGACCCGAGCATCTCCTCCTATCAAAACCCCAGAGGTTGTTCTTGTATGTTTTTGCACCAACATTCTGTTGTCCATGTGCCAATTTTTGTTCTTCTTTTGAAACTTAGTTCAAATCTTTGAAAATTGATCCTTGTAAGACATTTCAAATTACAGTCAATCTATCAAAGTCTAAGTTCAATTCTTTCCTGATCAAAAAATCAGATTTCAAATTGGCACACTCTCATTGTTAGTTATCTATTTATTAGCATTTTTGTTTTGGCACACCACATTACAGTTTTTGAAACTGTTTATTAGCATTTCTGCACATCCTGTGTAAATTCAGCTGCCTATTTAATGTTCATTTATTCCTTTGCAAATTGAGACTTAGTTATGTACTGTGATGCAGCATTTTGGGCATAGAAGATGGGATGCGACACTAAATAAAGATGTCTTTTCATGAGAGACTTTGATGTGTTATTTTGGCTTCTTAGTGAAAGTTTCATCTTAGTTAGATGTTCAATTTGGCTTCTGGTTGAATCAAATGTTCATTTTCATCTTAGTTAGATGCGGCATCAAACTTAGTTAGATGTCCATAGACTCACTGGGAAATTTTGTTTGCCGAAGTAATCCAGAATGTGTTTCTGATGATTTTAATACTCTGATTTCTCCAGTTGTAGGTCTCCAGACATATAATGATAAGGTACATCTGGTCTTGTTTATATTTTGACCTTATACTTGTGCAAGATTTCTCTTATTGATTGAGAAAAGAGAACCTGACTTTCTTTTACATGTACTCTAGAATGTTATGCCATTAGTTTGAATTGCTTCATGATCAACCTTTCAAAGCTCAGTTTTGACCTACTAAGAAAAGTAGAGCTATTCAAGGAGATTGTCACATACTGCTGATTGCAAAACATCAATTCACGGTATTGATGGAACATAAGTTTTGACTTTCGAGTCTTGGCTTTTATTCTACTTTCATTCTGTTTTAACTTTTATTCTGCTTTAGCTTGGAACATAACTCCTTGTTGGTATTGCTTACTGAAAGTATGGTATTGCTATTTATATTTTCACGATAATGATACTCTCAGCGATATGTAGGAAAAATATTACAGGAAAAAAGGAAAGATAATTCATGGCAAGTGGCCCATCATCATTCACTCGAAGACGCATGAATGACGAGCAATGTGGTGCTCTCCATATATTATATTATTGTGGGTTAAGAGCTAATCTATGGACATCATGGAAATAAACCAATCCAGGAAGGCGATTTTTTTCCTGTCAAAAATTTAGAGTAAGTTTTTGATACAATAACATAGGTAACAGCAAATGTTATGAATATTTATAATTATTGGCTTTTTATTAAGTTCATTTCAAATGCAGGAAAATGGATGCGGCTTCTTCTTATGATATGACCCAGAATTTTTAGAGAGAACGAAGGAAATTATTAATAATTTGAAGAGGGAGAACAAAAAATTATCATTTGAGATTAGTGAATTGAAGACATCTATTGGTTACAAGGATGCAGTTGAGTGCAATGATCTATTCAGTGCCGTTAACAACAATTCTGATACTATGAAGTTAAGTGCTGAAATTTGTTCACTGAATAAGAAGTTTAAAATTGCTATCTTTGTAGTTGTATTTACTTGGATTGTAATGATTTTAAGTTGGTTGATATAATTTGCTATAAGAAATGATTCTGTTCCTTAAAAATTTTGTTCCTTAAAAATTCTGTTCCTTAAGTATCATGGTTGTTTGGTGTATGATTCATGGTTGTTTGATTTGGTGTATAGTTGGTTTGATATATGTGTATGGTTGGTATGCTATATGTAATTTGCTATATGTATTTACAAGAGCGGCTCAGTTAATGGTTGGTTTGGTTCATTGTTGTTTGATTCGGTTCTTGTCAATATTTTGCAATGTGTATTTGGTTTCTATGGATCCATCTGAAACAGCATCAGCACCAACTTCTTTGGCAACATCAACCATTGCCTGTTGTTATAAATAACATTTCTGTCTTTACTTCGTATAGAGTTTATCATAAAGGAGTTTTTTTTTTACTTTACAGCATCAAAGGAGATTATTGGCCATTTTGTATATTTGACTATAGTCTTGATTATCAGCACATGACGTTTAATACTCAGTGATAGGGTTGAATGAGCTTTGGTCGGAACGAAGGATGAAGAAGCTACAGACACAATACATCGGGTCGAGATAACCCTCCTTCCCGGGCCCCGGGCCCTGGTGGGCGACTCGCCCGGGAAGGCCAGCTGGAAGATCCCTCTCGGGAACACCCTGGGAGGGTAGGCCCCGAGCTCACCTCGGGAGGCGGAGTCCCCGCAATGGAGTTATAGCACCAAATGCCCCCGAGCTCACCTTGGGAGGCAGAGTCCCCGCAATAATCAACCTCAGGTACTGACCCCCCTCTCGGTACGGATAAGCATCCCCGCAAGAAGGGGTCCCACGACCCTCAAATGTCGCTATAGGTGGACGCGTGATAACGGCGCAAACCGTTTCAAAGGATATCCCGCTACCGCCGAAATAGGGGGTGTGACTTACGTAATCGGAGACGTGGCACCGATCGAGGGGCACGTCCCGTTTGTCGATATAAAAGGTAGTCCAACCCCTCCGGTAAGGGGGTTACGTTCTCTCAACTCTCGATATCTTCTTTACTTTCAGCAACCTTTTCTTCTCGACAGACACTGACTTGAGCGTCGGAGTGGACTCCGCCGAACCCCTGCCGGTGTGTCCCCTAACACTTGTGTTAACTTCGCAAAACCCTAAGTTCCTCCCTGAAGCCGCAACTTCCACGTAGGCGGAACCTCGGTGACTGGCTATCGTCGTCGACTCCTTCTGGAACAAATTTGGCGCCGTCTGTGGGAAACTAGTAAAACACCTGAAGGAGCACTGATGGCAGGATCGGAGGGACAACCTCTTACCCTTACCAGAGAGGAACTTGACCACCTAGTGGCTAACGCCATCAAGGAAGCGCTGGAGCAGCACCAAGTTGAATAGGCTACTCCGCAACCAGGGGTCCGGCGAGGGAGGAGATCCCTAGAGTCTCCGTCTCGCATTCCCGATGATCCGTCACCCCGGTGGGACGACAAGACGGAGCAGCCCAGGTCCCTCAGATACCCTGGAGACATTGAGAAGGCCCATTCGGTGGCCTCCAACGCCCAGAGGCATGAAGAGGGACCGGGGAAGAGGGATGAACCCAAGATCTCCCATAAGGTTCCCTCTATCCCTTTCTCGTCCGAGATTGTCGAGGACTCCATGCCAAAGCAGTTCCGTGGGCCCAAGATCCCTGAGTATGATGGGAAGACGGATCCGGAGGATCACGTCTGTAAATTCGAGAATGCGGCACTCCTGCACCAGTATACTGACGGGGTGAAGTGTCGGGTGTTCTTGAACACCCTGTCCGGAGCAGCTCAGTGGTGGTTCCAGAGGTTGCCCCAAGGATCCATCAACTCCTTTGCGGAGTTCAGGACTGCCTTCCTCCATCATTTCGGGAGTAGTCGTCGCTACCAGAAGACGACACTTAACCTTTTCGCCCTCAAGCAGAAGCCGAAGGAACCGCTCAAGGAGTACATCCAAAGGTTCAACCAGGTGGCGCAGGACGTGCCTAGTGCAATATCAGAGATACTCGTCAGTGCTTGTACCCAAGGGCTCGCTGAAGGGGACTTCTTCCGGTCCTTGGTAAGGAAGCCCCCCGCCAGTTTCGATGATCTGCTGGGACGCTCCGTCAAACATGTCAATGTAGAGGAAGTACAGTACACCTGTCTCAAGGATCCGGTCGGAGCCCCTCCTCCGCGGCCCCCCAATCAGACAGAAGGGAGCCCCCGCCCCCGCACAGGAAAAGACCTTCCTCCCGGGAGGGACCAGTGGACTGGCAAGCATCGACTAGTGGAGACAGTAGACACCGAGCAGCCGGGGTCATCACCGAAGTACTGCAATTATCATGGCAGCTCGACTCATTCCACGGAGGAGTGTCACGCCTTGAAGAAGAAGTTCAACGAGGAGGTAGACGTCAAACCTCGAAGAAAATGGAATAAGTCGGGGTATCACAGAAGGTTGCCAAGGCGAAGCTTTTCTCCGCGGCGACGGCCTACCGGGGAGAACGAGGTCCGTCCTCGGTCCCGATCGCGATCGAGAAGGAGTCGGGGGCCCGCACCCCGAAGATCTCTCTCCTTAGAGAGAGATCCCCAGAAAGGCAAAGCCCCTATGCGTGGTCCACCTTTGGGCCATGTAGGGGACATCTCCGGACGACCCACCGGAGGGGACTCCAACAGGGCGAGGAAGTCTTACACCCAGCGGTTGGAAAACTACTCCATCGGGACAAGCCGAAGCCGGGAACCAGGCCCCACCATCTCTTTTGGGTCATCTGACCTCGAAGAAGTGGAACCTCCCCACGAGGACGCCATAGTGATCATGACCCGCATCGCCAATTATGAGGTGAAGTGCATCTTCGTGGACACGGGGAATTCCGTGAACATTCTGTACAAGGAGGCCTGGGAACAAATGCAGATAGACGAGGATGAGTTGCTCCCTGTCTCGACCCCACTATTTGGTTTCATGGGGTATTGAGTATAGCCGTTAGGGCAAATCACTTTGTCACTCTCGTTGGGCAGTGACAGACTCAAAAGAACCCGGAGGACTCCTTTCTTAATCGTGGACGCGCCCTCCTCTTACAATGTCATCCTGGGCCGCCCAACGCTCAGCGCTTTCCAGGCAGTGGTCTCTGTTTATCACCAGAAGATCAAGTTCCCAGTGGGCGATCGGGTGGTGGAAGTCCGAGGGGATCAGCTAGTGTCTCGGCGGTGCTACAGCGGGGAGGTCAGGACAGAATCTCGGAAGAACCCACGAGGCCTGGAGGATTAGCTGCACAAGAAAGACAGAAACGCAGGATGCTCCGGCCCGACTGCAGTCTCGGACCTCTCGGGTCTTGGTAAGGTTCTCGTTTTACTTAGAATATCTGTCTGTGTATCTCTGTGCTCTCGCGGAAAAATAAAGTAATAAAGAGAGATACTTTCCCCCTAAGATAGCAATGCACCACCGAGGAGTCCAAAACCCTAATACCCTGTGGTGCAGCCGACGCCCGGGGTACTTAGGCTTGGTCTGGGACATACGCGCCTGACCAAGTATCCAAAACCCTAATATTCCACGGCACAGTCGACGCCCGGGGTACTTAGGCTTGGTCTGGGACATACGCACCCGACCAAGTATTCAAAACCCTAATACCCTACGGTACAGCCGACGCTCGGGGTACTTAGGCTTGGTCTGGGACATACGCGCTGGACCAAGTATCCAAAACCCTAATACCCCGCGGTACAGTCGACACCCGGGCTACTTAGGGTTGGTCTGGGACATACGCGCCCGACCAAGTATCCAAAACCCTAATACCCTGGGGTGCAGCCGACGCCCGGGATACTTAGGCTTGGTCTGGGACACACGCGCCTGACCAAGTATCCAAAACCCTAATACCCCACGGTACAGCCGACACCCGGGGTACTTAGGCTTGGTCTGGGACATACGCGCCCGACCAAGTATCCAAAACCCTAATACCTTGCGGTGCAGCCGACACCCGATGTATTTAGGCTTGATCTAGGACATACGTGCCCGACCAAGTATCCAAAACCCTAATACCCCGTGGTACAGCCGATGCCTAGGGTACTTATGCTTGATCTGGGACTTATGCACCCGACCAAGTATCCAAAACCCTAATACCCCGCGGTACAGCCGACGCCCGGGGTACTTAAGCTTGATCTGGGACATACGCGCCCGACCAAGTATCCAAAACCCTAATACTCTGCGGTGCAGCCGACGCCCGGGGTACTTAGGCTTGGTCTGGGACATACGCGCCTGACCAAGTATCCAAAACCCTAATACCCCGTGGTACAACCGACGCTCGGGGTACTTAGACTTGGTCTGGGACATATGCGCTTGACCAAGTATCCAAAACCCTAATACCCGGCGATACAGCCGACGCCCGGGGTACTTAGGCTTGGTCTGGGACATACGCGCCCGACCAAGTATCCAAAACCCTAATACCCTGCAGTACAGCTGACGCCCGGGGTACTTAGGCTTGGTCTGGGACATACGCGCCCGACCAAGCATCCAAAACCCTAATACCCTGTGGTGCAGCCGACGCTCGGGGTACTTATGCTTGGTCTGGGACACACGCGCCCGATGAAGTATCCAAAACCCTAACACCCTGCGTTATGACTAACACTTGGGGTACTTAGGCCTGGTCTGGGTTGTTCTAAACTCCCCACTAAGGACGCAAACCAAGGTTCCTCGCAATCCCCCGAGCACCCAGGATGGGGGGAGCTGCGGAAGCAATGACAAAGTAACATGCCCGACCAGGGGAACATAAGCAAACCATCGAAAAGAATAACCCAGTCATACACATACACAGTGTAACAAAAATATTATTTTATTCATGAAAAATACAGGGAAAACAACATTTTAGAAAACTGTCAAGGTACAAGTGGATGAGAGAAAGTGCTCTTTTACTTGTGCCATTCGCCTCTAAAGCTCCATTCCTTCATCAATCGCCTTCAAGGTACGCAGTGCGCAGGAGCACGTCGATAGGGCCCGGAATCTTCTTCCAATTTCTGGGTACTCCCCCGAGTGGTCAGGGACGGGGATGGATGCTTAAGGTAACACATGAGTAGCTCGACCCCATCTGGACACCCCCTCTCTTTTTCGTAAAGATGCGGCCGAATACAACGTTGAAAAGGCAGAAAAAAGAGGTAGGGGAGTAGTGACTGCAATTTCTCCCCGGAGCATATAAAGATGCAACTCCAGGTCGCAACAACTGCGATTCTCCTCCAGGTCGAGAAAAGACACAAGGAAGAATCACCCTAACAGAGGAGGGGCTACAACCCCTCCTCTCTTGGTGACGACGTACCCCACAGACACCATCCTCTGCCCGAAGCTTGGAGGAAACGAGTAGCCGATGGTAAGTGGGGGACACCGCCACAAGCCGACCAGGGGTTTAGTGATCAGCAGGATGCGTCATCTCCTCCATACCCCTTGGCGGGCCACATAAGGTCTTTTCTGAACTCCTCAAATAACCCGGGAGTCCCACATCCTCCAGGATCTTCAGAGAGACCCTGGACATCATCTTTACCATGCTCCCCAGCAAAGGTTTTGACACAAAGGCCTCTACTTGTGTCAGGTCCCTCAGCCAAGAATACTACCTCACCTCCGGTGACGGGCATAGTGGACACCAACGAAGGGGAAGGGAATGTTGGACCTTGGATGGCTAGAGAGGGGGGGTGAATGTAGCCAGACACTAGAACTTTAGCACTTTTTGAGTTTCTGCACCTCAAGGATTAGTAGCACAGCGGAAGCACAAGAAAAACAGAGTTGTAGAAAACTAAACCCTAAACTAAGCACAAACACAAAATGCTAAGAAGAGGATTTCTAAGGTTCGGGGATAACTTGCCCCTACTCCTTGGCGTGCCCTTAAGGTGGGTGATCCCTTGATCGTCGGCAGATCAAGCCCCGAAAAATCCGGATAGTAAGCAACCTCCTTCTCGGTGGAGTAACCTCTCCACAGCGTTTCAACAGAGATAAAGTTTTAAGCACAATGAAACACAAGAAGGATCTTACAGAGCACTTAGGACAGCAAGAATCCAAGCAAACTTCTCACCGAGCTCCACCCAGCGCAGATTTCACGCAAGAACTCCTTTCTTCGTGTCTTCTCGCTGATGGACTCGCCAAGCTTCCTGGTTCTTCTTCCAAATGCTCAAGTAACAGAGGTTGCTTCAGAGATTAATCGACGATGTCGCAAGAGCACAATAGTTGTAGTAGCAGTAAGAAACTTCGCAAGCTCTAACAACAACCCCTCCTCTTCTCCACTTCTCAGGTCTTTTAAGCATCTGGCCTCTGCAGCTCACATCGCCAGCCACCAGACGCTCCACTGCATCTTACCAGCTGCTTCACTGCCACTGCCCAGCAACTCTGACCTCTCCTGGACCGCTGAGCTTCCCTCAGCCGAGCACCAGTCAGCAGCTCAAGCAGCCGTTGTAACCTGAGACGTAGAAACAGCCAAAATTGATACATGGAAAGAACTCAGTTGACCATCCTTCAATGTTTGAAGTCATCCCTGTTACCTGCACACTCAATCAGAGGTTTAGCAAATGAAATCAAACTTGTATCAGTAATAGCAGAGAAGATCAAAGTGACATCAGTAGCGTATCAGTGAAAGCAGGCGTGATCAGACGCGATCAGAGCGTCTGACAGCGCGTTTGAATTAAAGTGATCGGTCACTGGACCGATCAGGATGATCCCAGACCGATCAAGCTCCAGCCTGATCGGTCCCTAGTGAGAAACCTGGAATCGCAAGCTTGTATGATCGGTCACCCTGACCGGTCACCAGATCGGTCAGGACACTCCCTGACCGATCAAGCTCCAGTTTGATCGATCAGGGTGAGAAACCTTGTGACAGTTGATCGTTCAGACTGATCGATCAAGGTTTCTCCTTAATCGGTCACCAGACCGATCAAGAGTCGAACAGTAGGTTTGCCAAAGTTACTGGAAGCTCCCTGATCAGTCACCAGACCGATCAAACATCGCTGGATCGGTCACCAGACCGATCCACGAGGGAACTTCGTGCCAACTTCCCTGATCGGTCACCAGACCGATCCGGGCAAGGCCAAACCCACTCTAAGTCAAGAGAACTGGCTCCCAGCCTCCCCTGACTTGTGCTCAGTCTCTCGGACCAAGACTTCATGCCCAGTCTCACTCACCGAGACTTCAACCTAGCCCTCCAAGCTAGGACTTGGCTTCACTCATCAGGATTTCAACCTAGCCCTCCAAGCTAGGACCTGGCCCTCCAAGCCGGGATTTCATTCAACCTAGCCCTCCAAGCCAGGGTTTCATCCACCTGGCCCTCCAAGCCAGGATTTCACACCTAGCCCTTCAAGCTAGGACTTTTTCCACACCTAGCCCTCCAAGCTAGGACTTTTTCACACCTAACCCTTCAGGTTAGGACTTTTCACACCTAGCCCTCCAAGCTAGGATTTTTCCACACCTAACCCTCCAGGTTAGGACTTTTCACACCTAACCCTTCAGGTTAGGACTTTTCCACACCTAGCCCTCCAAGCTAGGATTTTTCCTCAAACCTAGTCCCACTAGGTATGCCTAGTCCACGACCAGGACTTAATCATAATCATCTCATCAACCTAAACTAAAATTGGTGTCAACACCAAAATAACAATCAGGGTCAGACTGCATCAACAATCTCCCTCTTTTTGTTATTTGACAACCCGATTTTAAGTTTAAGGATTTGATATTCTCAAATTTCAGAATCATAGGGGAATCTGGATCCTCCCCCTACAACATAATCATCCTAAACTTAACCAACCACACTCTCCCCCTTTGTCAAACACTGAAAAGGGTGTAGACGGGTTGTGAAGTTTAAACACACTCCCCCTCAACCCTAGGGGTTTCCCAAAACAACATAAGATTTGAATAAGTTTTGAGGGCATATGAAAACATATGAAAAATATAAAGCATGGCAAAACAATCATATGTATCATATGAACATGGAGTGAAAACATGTAGATCTAGTAATAAAGTAGGCAAATAGTCCAATGAATGAATCATAAGCAAAATCTAGTCAGATAAGTAAGGCATAAACCATAGCACGAAAAGTCAAGTGCATCATACTGTTGGTGGTTTGCACTAACGGTCAAACTCGGGTTTTGATGTATGACAAAGTGGTTAAAGTTAGGGTTGTTGGTTTTTAACCTCTTTACTAAGTGTGCAGGGTTGAAAGACTTAGGACCAGACACCAGGCTGAAGTCCAGGATGGTTGAGTCCTGGCGGGAAGTCCAGTTGGGTCCGTAGGACCTGACAACTGGCTGAAGACCAAGTTGGTTGAGACTTGGCAGGAAGACCAGAGTGGTTGAGCCTTGGCAGGAAGTCCTGGTGGGTCAAGAAGTCAAGTAAAGCTGCACAAAGGGTAAGTGAGGTAAGTCACTGGAGGAGCGAACCAGTGAGGACGAGTCCATTTATGGGACTTTAGGCGCGGTCCAATTTAGACCCATTTGGGTGATCTAAGTTGAGGCCTGGTTAGATCCTGGTCTAGGAGACAGGGTCTAATTAACTATGAATATATTTTACTCCAATATATTTGATAACATTATCTTATAGGGTTTGTTTGATATATGGACTAAGCTACAAAACACTTCTTGTGTAAATTAAGTCCTATCTATTTTGTTTAATTACTTAGTTACATCTTATTTAATTGTTTATTAATTCATGCTTTGTTCGGTGAAGCATGAGGATAGAAACAAATCTCCTTTGAATTAATTTTTAATTTGCTAAAACTTGTTCACTTCTTGTTAAATTAATTCCTATCCATTTTGTTACATCTTATTTAATTGTTTATTAATTCATATTTTTCGGTGAAGCATGAGGATAGAAACAAAGTCTCCTTTGAATTAATTTTTAATTGCTAAATATTGGATAAGGAGCACACGTGAATAGGATCTGGATAAGAACCAAAAAGCTCGAGAGCCCCTCTATAAAAAGCCTGGCTGTAGAGCTTGAAGGTAGATCGAAATATTTTTCTGAAAAAAAGGCTTTTCAAGTGCTCTCTCTTCCAAACTCTCCTGCTGCGGTCCAAGCTACGACGTGTTCACGTTTGATCGCTGCCGGAACTTCAACCCCAACATCTGAGCCCATCTAGGAGATCTTCTAAGTTGTTGGGTAATGCAATTTTTATTTCTTGCATTTAATTACTTGAAAGTGTGGGGTTGTCACACTTTCAATTCTTTTGTACTCGCCTACTCTATCGGGGTTTACCGGTAGAGAGTTTTAGTGGATTGCCCAACGGAAAGGTCCGAGGGACCTGGACCTTCGAGTAGGAGTCGCCGAAGGCTCCGAACGAAGTAAAACTACCTGTGTCGTTTGTATTGGTTTTTCGTTCGTGTTTTATTTTTTTCGCTGTGCACGCTTTTTAAAGCGCTCTAATTTTTTAAAAAGTCACGTGATTCACCCCCCTCTCACGTGCATCGATCCTACAAGTGGTATCAGAGCCTGGTACGCTCTGTATCGGTGCAACCACCATAAGAGCCGGGGGAAATCCAGTTCTTTTTTTTCAATTTTTGGTTTTTCGCTACACATGATCTAAATTAGGTATTGTTGCCTAGATTTGAATTATTTTTTTCGTTCGTTTGATTTTACTCGAATTTGGTGCAACACCATTTCGAGTCGCTCTTTCTCTTTCTTCTCCTTTTCCTACCACACTACTAATCCAAGACCTAGTCTTGGGACAAGTTTTTGTGTGGTCTATTTCAGATGGCTCAAGGTGAAGGGTTTAGCACTGCCCGTCCTCCACTCTTCAATGGGGAAGACTTCCCTTACTGGAAACGAAGAATGGAGGTGTACCTAAAGACAGACATGGATCAATGGTTCGCGGTGCAATCTGGCTACGAACCACCAATGGACGAAGGAAACAATGCACCACTGAAGCCTGACAGATGGAACCTTGATATGAAGAGAAAGGCCCAGACTGAGTACAAGGCGCAGAACACCCTCCAGTGCGGACTAACAAAAGAGGAATTGAACCGTATCGACCCAACTGAATCTGCCAAAGAGCTCTGGGACAAACTGATTGAACTACATGAAGGCACCTCTGATGCAAAAGTAACAAAAAGGGATTTACTTTTAAATAAGTTATTTAATATAAAAATGCAGGAAGGAGAATCTGCAAGCCAACTTCACGCCCGGATCAAGGACATACTAAATGGACTCCACCTAATCGGGCACAAACAAGAAAACAGAGACATCATAAGGTATGCTTTAAATGCGTTCCCTAGAAATTCACTATGTGCATCTATTATAGATGCTTATAAAATTTCTAGGAACCTTTCTAAAATTAATTTAGATGAATTGTTTTTTGAATTAGAACTGCACGAACAGATAACGCCAAGGCCGAGAAAGGGTTTGCCTTATTTGCAGGTTCCTCAAAGAAGGCAAGTCAAAGAAGAAAATTCAAGAATCAGAAAAAGAGTCAGACTTAGACTCAGATGATGAGGAACAAATGGTCAACCTAGTAAGAAAGGTCTTCGCCAAAAAGAAAAGCCAGTTCTCAAGAAAGGACCTCCAGAGGATAATGAAGCCCACTAGCAGTGAAGACAAAAGTAAAATAACCTGCTTCGGCTGCAACAGAAAAGGACACTTCAAACACGAATGCCCCTACAAAAAGGAGAATCAACCCAAGAAGAATAAGAAGAAGAAGGCTCTTCAAGCCACTTGGGACGACAGCACAGACGACTCCGACGATGAACCACCAAGGAACTCAAACTATCTCGCACTAATGACAACCGGACCCGGGTCAGACTCAGAGCACGACGAAGATTTCGAATACGAGTCGAGTCAAGAGATCGGACTCTTTTCGGACGACTCGACTAAGGTATATTTAGATTCAGTTAATCAAATTTTTTTTAAGATTATCTCTGCTTTAAATAAAAAATTGCTTGCATCTGAATCTAGAAATGACCAGCTCCTTAAGGAAAATCAAGACCTTAAGGAGCAATTAATTAATACCAGAACATTAACTGAACAAACTCAAAATCAAAATTTAATTGAGCTTGAAACTGAAAACTCAACCCTAAAGGGCGAAGCCCTAAAACTTAAGGATCTACTAGCAACTTTCACAACCCGATCCAAGAACCTTGACCTTCACTACAAGAATTTTTGCAATCAACAACGCTCAATCGACAACGTTTTTTAAAAAAAACGTTGTCTTTTTTTATTTTACAACGTTTTTAGTGAAAAGCGTTGTCTATGTGTTTTACTTTTTAATAACGACAACGTTTTATAATGATGCGATGTGCTTAGTGTTGTGGTTTCGGATGAAAGACAACGCTGTTACAAAAGCGTTTTTTAAAAGCGTTGTCGTATTTCCCGCTAAAATAAAAAACACATCCCTCGCTCATTGCCAACCCTCGGCGTCTCGCGAAAAATCTCTCCGCGCTTCTTTTCTCCGCGAAATATCTCCCTCCACCTCCCTCATTGCCACCTCCCTCGTCCTCTCCTCTCCACGAAATCGACATTGTGTACGATCTGGTGAACATACATCTTCTTCTAGCTCACCACCAAGAAGTATCCTCCACGAGCTCTTCGTCCGTCGAGTGGAAACTGAACCCCAGCGGCTCCTTTTTCACCTTTCTTTACTTTCTCCCTTTGTATTTGCTGATCTACCGCCTGAGCGGCCTTCGGATCGCTTCCGGTTTGATCTGTGATTTGCTAGGGAGGTAGATGTCGCCGCCTGTGGAGCAAGACTACATAGGCGCCTCGGAGCGGGAGTTTTCCGTGGGAGGCGGCGAGGAAGGGGCACTCAACCTCAGGGCGACGGAGCTCAGGTTGGGGCTGCCCGGGTCAGAGTCGCGCCACCGGGACAACAAGGTCGGGCTAACCCTAGATCTTCTACCCAAGAGCTTTGCCTCCGGCGCCAAGAGGGGGTTCTTCGATGCCATGGATAATGCCGGGATGTGGGGCTTTGCGGCCGGCGAGGGTGGGTCTGAGGTGGACTTGGTGAAAGGCGGCGGCTTGCTATCGACTTCGGACCAGGCCTCTGAACAAGGGAATGTAGGGAAGGTAGCAGCTCACTGCGGCGGTTCCATTGGGAAAGATCGCTCGGTGGCTCCGTCAGCGAAGTAAGTTATTCCGGTTGTGATTGAAACATTGAAAGTCGAGATTTTTGGATTCAGTTCCTTTTGCTAGATAACTAAGTTTATATCTTCATAGTTGAAGAAAGATCTTCATAGTTTAGATCTTCAGAAATTAGAGGGAACTCATACAAAGGTTTTTGAAGTTTGCAAGAAACGGCATGATGGAAAACATGATTTCTGATTGAGAAATAGAGATTTTTTGGATTACTGCTAATGCCTAATCGTACAACCCGCCAAGAATGATTTGTGCATTCTTGGCATATACTGTGGTTAGCTGAGAACACAAGTGCACAATTTATCCAAATGGGATAAAAATTTCATGTCATGTTTTTCCTTACTTCATGAGCTGCAACTTCAGATTATGCACACCATTATTGTCAGTACAGAGTCTTGTTTTCATCATGTCCACCATGTGTCGGAGAGCTTTATCTAGTGAAGATTTTCAATAATTCACATTATTTTTGGTTCTTCTATGAAGCTTAATTTCAAGGCTATTTTTCAGGCTCCTCCAAGGGCCGATGTTGTGAAAAGTTTAAAAAATGGCATTGTGTTAAACCTTCTGGGAATGGGTGCTGCAATTCTTGGCATGCAAGCGACTGTTGGGTTATTGGTCGCAAAGGCACTTACTACTTCAGCAGTTCCTTACTACCAGATGTCGCCGGGTCAGAGTCCTGTATTGGCCTTGGATGTGTTCTTGGTACAGGTAATAATGTATTTTCCTTACAGCCTTTTACATAACTCATATATTTCTCTTAGAACATGCACTGCATACAAGAGTAGCTGGCAAATAAATAAAAACACTATAACGTGAGTGCTAGTAGCTGAACTAGCTTGTTAATTTTCATGGACATAGCTTGTGAACAAAGCTTGTCAATAATTTGGATGAATCATGAATTGTTGTTTGTAATGTTCATTTGATACTTGGCTAAAATTTTTAAAGTTGGTTCATTAAACTGGTGGGTTAATTGTGTTGGTCCTATCTAGATGGAACTAATGTTTTCTAAAATCAGTCTGGACAGCAGTTCATTCTTATCATTCACATAGAATAGCCCAGGTGAATTGGATAGTTCAATTATAAAAAACTCAATGCAGGGGAGGTAGGACAACTTGGTCACCACCCTAGCCCGTATCTAGGAAACATTGCATTGTCTACCATTAACTTTACATATCTTAATCCTTTTTCTCATGGAAAACAAATTAAGGGTTGATTCTCTCAACAGATTAAGTCAATAATATCAGAGTTGACACTATCTTGGTTGTTAGATGGATAGAAAGAGATACTCATGTTGTAAGGGCTTCATTGGTGCTAGATATTGTGTACTTGGAATTTTCTTCTGCTATTTGTTGACTTTGGGATTTAACTTGAGTTGGTAAATTATGAGCCATGCTCAGTCTATAAAGTTAGTGGGGGTGGCCAAGTTTTCAACAGCATGTTTAGTAGGTAGCTCATGGAAAACATTCTTGTTCTTATGCAGAAATCAGACACTTGCAATCATTATTCCAACAAATTTAAAATTAATTGATTTTTATGAAACTAGAATTGTGGTAGTTGATAATAGGTGATTCATAAAAGTAGTCTACACTTTCCATGGATAACAGAATGCAAATAATATCAAGTTTCTAGCACTTTTAATAAAGAAAAACATGCAGTGTTTATGCAAAATCTCCAAGCTAGATATCTGATTTATGTATGTACGTACGTATGGATACTGTTTAGTGCTATAGGACACTGATTCGTGGAGCTCTTGTTTATTATCACAAAAATTTGGATCCTGACAAATTCTTGCTTCTCAATGTAGTTTATCAGACTGCCCATGTAAGGGTAATAGATTCCACTTCTTGAGTTAGCCAAGTCACATGAAAAGGTTCCTTTGATTCTTCTTAGTGCATCTGTGCCATCTACCATCACACTAAATGCTATATAGCGGCTCAAGTCTTTTGAGTTTGACTTCCATTTCTTATTTTTCTCTTGGAAGCACTTGGACATTGAGTTTGTTTCTTGCGGCATACAAGTCACTGGTCTGTGTTAATCAGAATCGATCCTTAAATCTGGATTTCATTTACTCCAAAACAATTATCAAAGAGGAGATGGAAAGAATCGATCCTGCACACCAATAACTCATCTAATGTAGCAACTGTTTGTTATCCAGATCAAAGCTAAGTTCATGTAAAATTGATACTTAAAAGTATTATAAAGAAGTTTAACCTTTCCAGTGAA